>JAQQSK010011797.1:0-12132 GCA_028658325.1 Potorous gilbertii
ATATATATATATATATATATATATAAGTGTGTGTGTGTGTGTGTGTGTGTGTGTGTGTGGTATACATATATGTATACAAATATGTATAGATAGAGATATCTCTTTGCTTTTTTAATGTTTAAATTTTGGGTCACGTCACTTAAAATGAAAATATTTTTAGATGTATATTAGCACCAAAAATTGCCATCATGTTTCAGAGCTGGCATTGAAAGAAAACCTTTTGGTCACAGAATTAAAAATAAATATTGCAAATTAAACATGCCTATAGATTCATTTATATTTCTTCAAATTACTTTAAAGTTATTCTTTTTTGATCTTTGTAACATACACAGAGAATTCATATGATCAGTATTACTATGCCCATTTTCTTGACAAGTAAATACAGAAAGCTTAAGTGATTTGCTCAAACAGCTTATGGGTGAAAAATTAAAGGCAAAAAAAATCAAGTTCTTCTAGTCTAATGTTTATACATTTTCAATAACATAACATATCAAAGCACTGACATCTCAATAATATGAATTGACAAATGAGAATGTCAGAGTACTTGGCTAATTTATTTTTTGCTGATTACATATTTAAAAATTAATGATAAATTGAAATATTTATAGCATTTTAACTTTATGTACCTATTTTTCTTAATGCTATGTTGTCTCAGTTTTAATATTCTCACTTTGCAGATGAAGAAATTGAACTTCAGAGCAATCTGAAACTTAGTCTTTTGACATCAAGCCTAACATCTTTTCCAGTAAACCAAAATTCCCTTCTGTACAGGTGCATTAACTATATTTTCAGATGTTTAGAAGCATTATGACTTCTCACCTGAAAATAAAATCTGAAAATTGCCTATTCTCTAAATTTAAATTAAAAAGATAGATAAAACTGCCCTCATAATATCAGCAGAGTACAAACAATGACTCTATTTGAAAGTAGTTATGGATACTTTCTTTTCCAAGACAGTTCTGAAAATAATACAAACGACATGAAACCATATGCTTAAATAGCCTCAAAAGAACTAATGGTAACTTCAAAATGTACTTATGTTGGCAGTCTGATTACTCAACCTTGGCCTGATTACTACAACAGGTGGGCTTCCACCTTGTGGTCAAAACATACACAAAAAAAATGGCATTTAATAGATTATGCCTTTGTAAAGAGAAGAGAGAGACACAGTGTGAGTAACAAAGGCAATATGTGGTGCAGAGTGTTGGAATGATCATAGATTTATCTTCTCTAAGTTTAATATTTGCATTCAACAAAAGTGGAGGCCCCAATACAAAATGACTACCAGAAGAATTAATATCAACAGATTAGAGCACTTCTCTGATAATTTGTTGTAACTTGGGGAGAAAGTTTATCCAACACACAGCTGGCAATATTGGAGCGGAAAAGAAGTGAGAAGCTTTCAGAGATTTGGTGGTCAACACTGACTTTGCCTATCTGGGTCAGAACACTTGCCAATATCAAGCCTGGTCTAATGAATATAATGGGAAAATTCAGAAGCTGATAAATAACAACTGCACAGGGTTTACCAGCAAGGTAGTTCATCCATCTTTAAAAAGAAAGCATTCAATTCCAACAAAAGTGAAGTACAAGTAAAGATTAGAGAGACGTAGGATTTGTGGCTTAACAAGAAAGTAAATGAAATTCAGTTTATGCTGATAGCAACAATTGAAAAGAAATTTTATCATGTCCTGATGGCTATTTATGGACCAAAGACCTGTGGTGCATTTCAACTACACAGCACTGATGGAACAGCACTGATTAGTGAAAAGAACATGATCCTAGACAGATGGGCTGAACACTTCCACATTATTTTCAACAGGTTATCATCAATCAATGCTAGAGGTTTTGACCATTTGCTTAAGGTTGGATTCAATCCTTCTGTAGCTGAAGATCCAACTAAAGAAGAGGTTTGGAATGCCATTAGGCTCCTTTTGTGTAGTAAGGCACATGGTGCTGATTCCATTCCAGTTGAGACTTACAAGGCAGGGGATCCATTGAGCATACAAAAGCTGACTGAAATATTCTGTTATATGACAAAACTAGGTTATCCTCCAGTAGTTCAAGATTACTTCCATTCTTCATCTCTAGAATGTTAAAGGAAATAGATTGTCCTATAACAAATACAGTGGGGTCTATAATTGCTAGCAAGATTCTTCCCTGAGTTCTCATTAAAACACTGATCCTTCACCTAAAAGATGGTCATCTGCCTGAGAGCCAGTGTGGTTTTAAAAAGGTTAAAGGAATGGTTAATACAATGTTTGCTGCCTGACAGCTATGTCTCTGGTGCTCTATTCATTGTACCACATAGCCATCTGGGAAGGATGGAGGGTGGGAATGAGAGAGCCCAGAAGAAAATGGAAGCAAGGATAGGTGATAAAAGAAGGAAGAAAGTAGAGTTTCAAGTAAGAGTGAAATTTACTCATGCTTATGTGTATATTTAGTGAAGTCAAGATGAAGTGAGGTCAAGATATGGAGGAACTGTGAGATGAATGTATCAGAAAGACCCTCATTAGAAACATTGACATTTTCAAGTATGATAGTAGAGGATAGATTGGAGAAGACAGAAATCTACCTGTTCCAAATTGTCTGAATTTAAGCAAATAATTTCATTTTTTCATCCTTATCTCAGTTTCTTCACATTAAAAAGGATAGCAATAATTTCTGTTGCAATTATGTGCACTTGTGTATGCATATGAGTATACCCATAATTCCAAATAACTGCAGAAGCATTAGGTTTCTAAAATTAGTCAATGAAAAGTACCCACATGTACAAAAGACCCACAGGTACAAAAATATTTATAGCAGCTTCTTTTGTGGTGGGAAGAATTAGAAATTGTGGAGCTGTCCAGCAATTGAGGGGTAGATGAACAAGCTGTGGTATTTTAATGTAATGAAATACTATTGTTCCATAAGAAATGATGTGCAGGTGTATTTCATAGAAACATGGACTTACATGAACTAATGCTGAATGAAGTGAACAGAACCAGAATATTGTAGAGAGTAATAGCTGCATTGTGCAATGGCACAATAGCAGCTTATGATAGATTTAGTTCTTCTCAGCAATACAAAGATCTAAGACAATTCCAAAAGACTCATGATGGAAAATGCTTCTCAAATCCAGAGAAAGAACTATGGAGTCTGAATACAGATTGAAGTATATCATTTTCACTTTTTTTATGTTTTCTTTTTTCCCCTTTCTCATATTTTTTCCCTTTTATTCTGATTCTTTTTTCACAGTATGACTAATGTGGAAATATGTTTAATATGATTTTATATGTATAACCTGTATCAAGTTAGGTGCTTTCTTGGGGAGAGAAGAGAGAGAAAAAAACCTGAAACTCAAAATCTTACAACAATGAATTGGTGAAAACTAGTTTTACATGTCACTAGAAAAAATAAAAGACTATTAAATGCAAAAAAATCTCACATTTTTCATCTAAACATTTCAGCACTATGATTTCTGAACTCATCGTTACTGTAAGTTTAATGTACCAGTCAAATCAATTATGTCAAAGAGAAATTCTTTCATCATATTTTACTGCTCTTTTTGAATTTATTGCTTTTCCAAATAGCATCACTCAGATATTTCCTCTGGTTGAAACTGTGAAATATGCCTCTTACATGATTACACATTCTTGGACTATATAACTCAGGAGAATACAGTGTTTCTTAATCATGCCTGGTCTTTGTTCTGTCTTTTGTTTTGAGCATTGGATAACTACACCACATTTTGCAACCTCTGTATAACTTTTCCAAAATGGACTTGCAAAGAAATAAAATATTATGAGATCTAATAATAATAAGATGTCATGCAATCACAGGATCTGAGATTTGCAAGAGACCTCAGTAACTACATATTTAAATCCATATATGAAATGGATTCCAGTATAATATGGTTCAAGTGGTATCTACCTTGTGCTTGAAAACTCTCAAGAAACATCAAGGATTGTGAACTCATGACCTATAATAACAGAATATTTCTGGGCACTCTAAGAATAATACATGATTTCTTTATGAGCAGATGAGTAGCACGATGAGATCTTGGGCAGTCATTTAACCTTGCTTGCTTCCGTTCCTTCATCTGCAAAATGAGTTGGAGAAGGAAGTGACAAACTACCCCAGTATCTTTGACAGAAAAAATCTCAAATGAAATCAAGAAGTGTTATATATGATTGAAAAAATTATTTGAACAACAACAGTTGTTCTCATTTTATACAAAGTAAATGTAAGTTGAGGAAAAAAATCTTTTCTACAGTAATATACCTGTGCTTAAAACTAGGTCTTTTCCATGTACCAGTGTTTGACCCCATATGTCAGAGTGGTTTGGAAAATCTCCTATAGTTTTATGATAAAAAAAAACTTAGTATCTCAATTCCTCTCAAAAAGAATCCTTTCTATAACAAAGAAAAGTGGTAAAATTCTACTTCTCACCATTATTCATTCATCCATTCTTTCATCCAGTAAGCACCCATTAAGTCCCTATTATGAGGAAACACTGTAGTAGTCACTGAGAATTCAAAGATAATGAGAAAACAGTCCCTATCCTAAAGATTACATTCTTCTGGGCTGCTGTGTTTTAGGAATGGGGAAGACACTAATTTATTCCAAGTATTAAAATAGTTACCTTTTGAAAGTTAAGAAACCTATAACATGAGGTTAAGCCATTTTTTTTTCTACAGAACTATCCTGTCTGGAAACTGAATAGCTCTCACTCTTTACAGTGTAATATGAAAAACATTGACCTTTCAAAGACATTCACAGCCTGGTCCCAACTTAACCTGTCCAAATTTTTCCCAGTACCCACCTATATTTCAGTTCATAAAATATTTATTACATACTTATCAAATGCAATAGATTGTCCAAAGTCCTAGGAATGTCGAAAAGAAAATAATGTAATACCTACACTCATGAAATTTATATTCTAGTATAAAGGATAAGACTTAAACTCAAATAAGTATAATAAGAAGCAGTACATAGGACAATGTAATTAATGGTAAAATGGGCCGTTAAGGAGTCTGGACAAAGTTCTAAAAAGAATGTAAAAAGGGAGAGATCCCTTTTTTGCTGAGAAGTTCAGTGAAAACTTCTTAAAGTGATTATCCCAGTAATCTAGACCATGAAAAAGAGACTTCTCAGAGAAGAGAAGTGGCTAAACTGCATTTTACAAGTGGGGAAGAAGCGAACGTACTAAAAAAGATGGGTAATATTGACTATTACTCCACTTTTTTGAGAACATATAATGTAAAAGGCAGTTACTAAAGTAGGTTGAGGATAAATTGTGGGAAGTTTTGAAAATTGAAATGACATCATCATTACTCACATTCATGTAGCACTTAAGTTTGCTAAGTGCTTTACATATATTATTATGTGTTTTACTCAGAACAAATCTATGATGTACATGGTGCTATCATTCCACTTAAAATAGGGTTTGGGGAAAGAACCTTGGGGAGGTTTACAGATTCAGTCACAGGCATACAACCAGCAAAGCTCTGAAGTAGGAGTCCAGCTCAGGTCTTCTTGCCATGTTAAGATACATTAGGACGATTGTGCTCTTACTTCATGAAAATGAGTTGCATTGGAAGATGAAGATGCTAGAGGAAGCAAGACAAGTTGGGGTGATACTGGAAGAGTCCACATGAGACATCAAAAAGTCCAAAAGTAGTAAAGTGTGAATAGAGAAGTGGAGGAGTAAAAAGAAGTATATTAAGCAAAAGAACCAATAGAAGTTTGCAAATAATTGAGTACAGTGGTTGACCAAAAGAGAAGATTGAAGGACCATTATAGTCACAGTCTAATAGCATCCCAATTAGCTTCCAAGGCCTTGAAGAATGCTTCTTCCTTCCCTCACTGGGAAAGGCTCTGAAGTTCTTTGGAGACTCTTCTTCTACCTAAAGGATCTTAAGGATCCATCAGAATATTTTCTTCCTTGTGTAGGCATTACAAAAATGCTTGTTGAGAGAGTTGAATTTAACAGATCACAAAAACCAGAAATTTTGATTCTGATACTAAAGAAGAGGAGGAATATGAAGACTGGTGTGAGATTTCAGTCATTAGGTTTAGACACAGAGTTTGTCTTGTAAAATCTCACATGGCTACAATGGGAAAAAGAAACTCTAAGAGGGAAGCATAAAAGAATTCAAGGATTTAGAACTATAAAAGGTTTTTTCTTTTTTTTTATTTTTTAACACTCATTTTTATCAGACTTTGAGTTCCAAACTTTTGCGCTTCCTCTTCCCCTCCACAAGATGGCATGCAATCTGATATAGACTATACATGCACAATTACATTAAACATATTTCCACATTAGTCATGTTATGAAAGAAGAATCATAACAAATGGGCAAAAATCAGGAGAAAGAGAAAACATAAAAGAGAGAAAATAGTATACTTCAATCTTCATTCAGACTTTATAGTTATTTCTCTGGATGTGGATAGCATTTTCCATCATGAGTCTTTTGGAATTACATTATTATTAGATTAGGACATTATATTGCTGAAAGGGGTTAAGTCTGTAAAATCAGATTCTTGCATAATTTGCTATTACCACGTACATTATGTGGTTCTGTTCACTTCTACGAAGGTTCTTAAACACCATTTATGTCCAGGTCCTCCCTTATAATTGTGAAAATTGAAATCTAGAGAGGAAAATGATTTCTACGTGGAAATATAAGTGATAAATGTCAGAAATAAGATTCCATCTTAGGTCTTCAAATTTTCATTCCACTGCCTTTGCTATCATATAGATGATAAAATAGTGTAGCAGAAACTATGAAGATCTGGTTTTGAACCTTTCCTTAAGAACTTGCTTACTAGTTATATGATACTGGTAAGGGAACTTAATGTCCCTCAGCTTCAATTTCCTCAATTGGCAATGAGGTGATCAAAATGATCTCAGAACCTAAACCACAAAATTGTAAAAATGAAGCAAGATAGCATGAGTGAAGTGCTTTGAAACTCTTAATCACTACACAAATTTTAGTTATTAAATGTTACAATTGCAACTTATGCAATGGATAGTGACAAAAGACTTAGCTCTGAAGGTCTTTTTCTCTTTCATTTTGTGATTCCATCAGCCTGGGAATTCATAATGTGGAAACCTTCGTCATTGCTGCTTATCAGTAGTTTTAGATTGTTAGGGAGTTTCAAACAGCACTGAGAGATTAAGTGATCTGTCCAGGGATCTGCAGTTACTGTCAGAGATAGGACTTAGCCAAAGTCTTTCTAACTTCAAGGTCGGTCCCCAACAGATTTTTCCAGACTACTTTTAACTCTGTACTAGCAACTATAAATAAAGGGAATAGACTTCCTTAAAATAGAGTTCTGCACTTCCAAAGCTGTCAGCATTACAAGGACAACTCTAAGCATGGCTAGATTGATATCACTCAACTCTCTGGAATCCTCAGTCTCTACTTTCTAATGCAGTTTCCAGGTGAAATAACTGGAAAAGAATTGGTTTCGATCCCAAAGAGAGAAAAGCAGAAAAAAAATTCTCTTGTCTTTCACCCTTCTCCAGGAAGCGGCAAGGTTTGGCACAAAAGAAAGGAAAGAAGAAACAATATTATTGAATATTCAGCTGATCTAGACCATTGTAAGACAGCAAAAGGAACCTCATGTTGGAAGTTTTTCATTGAGAGAAAGGGCTACTGATGGATTCATTGTTGAGGTTTTGATGCCTTTTCTCAAAAAAGTCTATATCTGTAATATTGGGAGGGTTGGATTTTCAAGCCAAAAGTTTTTGCCAACCTTCTGTGCAAGCCAGAAAAGAGATTTTTCTCATGTTCTTGGGAGAAAAAGAAGCTTGAGCCAAAAGCTATGTGATACTCCAAACAAAGCTAGGCTTTTTGTGTGTGACAGTCTGTGAAAAAGTAATATCTATCAGTCTACTTTTGATCAGCCATTTCTGCCATATATAAAATAACTGACACTTGGTAGAAGCTCTTTCCTATCTCCATTACACTTCAGCCAGGATTTTGTAAGCTGTGAGGCTAGATTTGTTTCTTTGGAGGACTATTTCTTGGTTTTCTTTGATTGCATGCTGGTTTGTTTTGTTTATTTTAATAAGCAGCTAGATAGCACAGCTCATAAAGCTCTGGCCCCAGAGACAGAAAGGCATGATTATAAAGTTGGCCTCAGGTTCTTCTTAGCAGTGTCATCTTGGACAAGTCCTGTGACCTCTATTTGCCTCAGTTTCCTTATATATAAAATATAGATAACAATAGCACTCAACTCTCAGATTTGCTGTGAAGATAAAATAAGATCTTTGTAAAGTACTGTGCCTGACACACAGTGGGTCTTATAGAAATGCTATATTGTTACTATTACTATTATTTTCCACCCAACATAGTTTTATATAGTGGAAAGGATGGTAGGTTTCAAGACTGATTGCCTATGTAAGAAACTTGCATACGCTATTTACTACCTGCAATAATTTGAGGAAAATCACTTAACTCTTCAGATTTGAATGCCTTTGTTTGAATGTCGGTCAAATATAAACTGAAAACATTGGACTAAAATTGTAAGATCATTTTCAGCTCTATAATCTTTAATATGACATCATTTTTACAAAACTCCAACATCTCTTAAATAAATATGGAAGTAAAAGAGAGAAAAGTTCTTCTTTAATTCCCTTAAAAATGAGATTAGAGTGATTATCTCAGTTTAATTTTATTGAAGAAAAAAGAAATGGTTCTGTCCATGATCTGTGAATACTCAAAGCAATGAATGCTGTCATAAAATTCTAAAAGCACAAATTTTCCCTCCATAGACTTCTGGCAAAGATTGGGACCTCTCTGTAATATTATAATTTTCTTGCTATACTTTGGAAGTTTAATCCATAGATGCTTCAGCTAGATGTAATTTGAAATTCTCTCTCTCTCTCTCTCTCTCTCTCTCTCTCTCTCTCTCTCTCTCTCTCTCTCTTCCCCATCTCTCTAATCATTTATATGTGAATTAGATCATTTTCAAGATACTTAAAAAGAGTCAGATTTAACTACATCTTATAGAAAATGATTTATTTCAGGCAATACAAGACTATTAAATATGCAAATAATATTTCTTACTGAAAAATTCATTTCTCTCTTGCAGAGAAATTGGAATTGGACTGATTAACTGTAGACCCTCAAAGTTGGCACAGGCAGGTTGGCTTACCAGCCAAGGTTTCATGGTAGCCCTGTAAATAATGCTATGTCAAGCAGACCAGATTCCCAGCCTGTAGGAAGCCATGGACCCTCTTCTATCACACTGAACAGCCATGTGCACTGACTGATAGGAGCCCACAGACCTGTAGTATGCAAGAAAAAAACATAGACTAAAAAAGAATTCAGGAACAACTATAATGCAACAAATTAAGTAAATAAGTATGTGTGGTACCTGAGGTGTACCTGTAAGTAACTTCTCTGTCAAAAGCCAGACCTATCTATTTTATGTTGGTAAGAACATGAAATGTTGGATTATAAAATCAAAGCTTTAGATCTGCAAAGGAATCCAACCTCCTCCTTTTTACAAATGAATGAACTCAGTTGCAGAGTGTTAAAATGACTTTGTCCAAGAACAGGTAGCAAATTGAATGAAGAAACTTCTTCAGGAGGCATTTTCCCTTCTGTGTATCCAAATTCTCATTTCTCACTTCCCAGAAGAGCTTGTGAAGAAAAAGCTTCTTTAGGCACCACTCCCAGAAAAACTAAGTTCTTTGGAGGTTGACTGCCTTAAATAATAATAATCACTACCATTTTTGATGAATGGATTCATGGAAAATTGTTTTTTTTAATTTTGTGTATTCAAGGAGATATTTGATAAAAAATAAAACCACATACTTGGCTATATTTGCATCTTGTACTTACTATCTGAACACGAGAAGAGGTGTATAAACCACCTTAGACATGATAATGATGGTAATTCGCTTTATGAGGAGGTTTAGGTAGTACATTTTTTTTCCTTTTCCAGAATATGAGTACACTATGATTCACAGACTTTAACTGAAGTAATTTGATGATCACATAGCTAAAAATTACTAGAACTGTGATTAAATTCAGGTCTTCTGACTTCAGATTCAGTGTCTATTTTATTATGCTTTACATTCTATAATAAAGTCTCTACTTACAGGAATTTGGAGTCTGCAACAGTTTCACTTTCTCTGTCCAAATATTAATTTTTCAGCTAAAATTTTGGGCCAAAAATTCTACCAACCATTTAGTTATGAGAGAATGATTTGTTGTAGCTGTACAACATGTTGACTGCTTTGGCTATAGAGAGAACATTCTTGTATCCTTTTTTGTGAAATGGGACAAATCAGAGGGATAAAATAAGAAAGTCCAAGATTTAGATGGAGTTTCTTTTCTAGAGAAATAAAAAATTTGCATATGTTAGACATTGCTGCCTATTCTATTTTACTAGGTTACAAACTATGTGACAGAGCATATAATATCAGCAAAAGCAGTTGTATTTAATAGCAAAATTCAAGATTTACCTAACCAGTAATAAGTAACTGCACAGTAACTAAGACTACATTAGCAGTAAAAACACAACAAAACCAAGAAAGACCATATGCAACCTAATTTGTGTATGTCCCAGAGTACCTAGCAAAATGCTTTGCACATGAAAGATTCATAATAAATACTAGTTGAAATAAAAATAAAAAATAGACAATGCTATAAATCATAGTTTATATTGTTTGGTGAAAGATGTGTAGAGAAAATGTTAAAGAGATATTTGTAGACTGAAATTTAATATAGTTAAATTAATAATAATTGACATTTATGTAATCTATTGTGGTTCACAAAATGGTTTTCTCACAACACTCCTACAATTTAACTTTGGTGAAAAGCAGTGTTTATATGCTTACATTGTACATGGGAGCCCACCTAGGTAAAATGGGGAAGTAACTCCACAGTACCATTGCCAGAATCATGATTTCAACCTAATTAATTTGATGCCAAGGTCAGAGTATTTTAAATTTCTTCTGGAAAATGGAATGAAATTCATAGATTTTTTAATAGTTAAACAGCATATTTCATTATCTTCCACCACTTGTATGGATCATACATCTCCTTCAAACCTTGTTAATCTCAGTAATAGTATTTTTTTCCCTCATAAAGAGTGAATAGAGGGGCGGAGCCAAGATGGCGGAGTAGAAAGACTCACATTTGCTAGCTCCGAACCCACAGCCCATGGATTCCCTCTAAAAAGAACTCCTGACAAATTCTGGAACACTGGAAGCTGTGCAGAAACACAGTGAAGGAGATTTCCGTTGTAGAGAGCCCTGAAAAACCCACCGCAAAGGTACCCCGGATGAGAGCGAAGCCCTACCCTGCGGAGCGCTCCCCTGCCCTGCCCTGACCTGAGAGGAGCGAGCAGAGCCCAGCAGGCTTCAAAACTGAATCTCCGGCAGCTGCGAAGGTCCCTCCACCCACAGACGCACAGGTCAGTGAGAGAGACGGGCTGAGAGGGGAGCGGGGTATCTTTGGGACTCGGACCCCCGGCGGCCGCGGCAGAGGTGGTGGCAGCTCCACCAGAGACTCCCGGGGCGAGCAGGGGCTCCGCGGCATCTCCATAGCAAGAGATCTCTGCATAAACCCCCTGAGGAAATTGAGCCTGAGACGTGGCCCTGCCCCCACCTGAGAACCAGCAGATAAGCTCCCATTGAAGAGCAGTCAGGCCTGCCGCCCAAAGCCCTGAGGCTGGGGAGCAGCATTTGAATCTCAGACCCCAAGCACTAGTTCAGGCAGACCTAGGCTGGGGTGGAGAGGACTCTCATAAGTCAAGACATTGACCGGGAAAATGCCCAGAAAAGGGAAAAAAAGTAAGACCATAGAAGGTTATTCTCTTGGTAACCAGAGGATTGCGCCATTCCTTTCTGAGGACAAAGAGATATGCTTACCATCAGGTAAAGACATAGGAGTCAAGGCCTCTGTATCCCAAATATCTGAAATAGATACCCCATGAGCTCAGGCCATGGAGGAGCTCAAAAAGGATTTTGAAAATCAAGTGAGAAAAGTGGAGGAAAAACAGGGAAGAGAAATGAGAGAGATGCAAGAAAAGCATGAAAAACGGGTCAATACCTTAATAAAGGAAGCCCAAAAAATGCTGAAGAAAATAACACCTTGAAAAATAGGCTAACTCAATTGGCAAAAGA
>JAQQSK010011798.1:0-12132 GCA_028658325.1 Potorous gilbertii
GGAGGTAGAAACTACCTCCTTTCCAGGGAACCCATTCCATTTGGGGGCAGTTCTAATTAATTATTTATTTTTTCCCCTAATATCAAATCTAAATTTTGCCCCTTATGCAACTTTCACCCATTCCTCCTGGTTTTTTCCTCTGTGGCCATGCAAGACAACTCTAACTCCTTAGAGACCTCCTTCCATACCTCCCTCATTCTTTCCCTTCCTCCCTCTCACCCTTCTTCCTCCCTCACTCCTTCCCTCCCTCCCCCTCACCACTCCTTCCTTCCTTCCTTCTTCCCTTCATTTTCTCTCTTCTCTTCTGAGCATGCCAAGCTCCTTTGATTATTCCTTGTATGACATTGACTTAAGGCCCATCATCATCCCAGTTATTTTCTTCTAGACATTCTTTATTAATGTCCTTCCTAAATAGTGGCACACAGAACTGAATATATCAGTACATGTAAGGTTTTACAAGGACAGAGAATATCAGGCTGGAAGCTATGCCTTTCAAATGTATTCCAGTCTTGCATTAACTTTTTAAGTTGCCACATCTGCTACTGACACATACTGAGCTTGTGGTCCACGAAAACCCCCAAGTCTTTTCCAGAAAAATTGCCTAGTTGTGCCTCCCCCATAGTAATCTACAGTGATATTTTAATCCCGTGCTGTCTCTTGCAAGCTTCTGAGTTTGTCTTCTGCCCCAGTGAGTGAGGAGTCAGGGAATGACACTGATATAGATGTAATCTAGGATCCTTGAAAGGTTTGCTCTTGGGGGCTGACTCAAGAAAATAATTATCTCATTTGTCTTTTCATATCTCAACCCAAGAGTTTACTACAGGGACATCTTCAAATGCACTTGTGTCTAGATTTTCAATTGAATCCTGGGTTTCCATATAAGCATTCAGTGTAACAAATGACAAATGACTAGAGGAGATTTTTTTTTTCGCTCCACACACAATACAGCATTCATAAACAACACACAGGAGACCATAAACAGATCCATAAAGCAAAAGGCCCTCATAGTAGTTCCTCTAGGGTGGGAATGAACTCAAGAGTTACCAAAAGGATAATACCTAGATGTTGCAGTTAAACTTCTGCTTTCCCAAAGGCATCTGTACAGTTTTTACCTAATATCTATAGTACTCTTATAATATGAATTCTCTATGGAAGATAATCATGCTTTAAAACTATTAGATGAACAGCACCATTGAACCACTGCTATCTGCATACTCACTATGAGAGTTCCAGATCCCTTGTTTCTCTTTGTTGTGGCTTTAACCATCACTACTCCTCTGCCATGGGGGTACAGGGGCAATTCTCTTCATTTTCTAAGAGGCTCACTAATCTGGAAACCTTTTTCTCTTTCTAGGAGGTCTGATCCATGAACTCACATGTTAAAATCATAATCATATCTGGTCCTCAGCCTCAATTTTGGTATTACTTTGAGACAACCACCAAAGCTGATGCTGCCCAAGAGCTTCCCTTTGTTTGCTAGATTTTAAGATCTTGGTGCCTAGGGAATTCCACTTCTCTACACTGGCGCTCAGGGTTCAGGAACATTGCCCATGAATTTCCCTTCTAGGCTATTCAGGCAAGCATCTTCCTTGGGCTTCTACAGAAACTCTTGTCCTAATTGTGGCCATCTCTTCACCTGGGGAAGTCTACTATCATGCACTCACTTCTGTGGTAATGTGAGTGAGAAAGCTGAGGGCAAGCCCATGGAACTCCCATTTTTTTTTTTTTGCTCCATGATCCCAGTTAACATTTCCTGGGGAGATGAAACTTTGAACATACTCAGGCTTGCTCCCACTTATGCAAGAGCACAGCTCTGCTGTGGTACACCCTGCTCTGTTCTCTTAATAAAGAAAAAGGGGAAAAAAACAAGAATGACCTGCCCATTCTGTTTCATAGGCTAACAAAGTAGAATAGCTCTTCCGATGAGAATCCTTTCTCTCCGGTCTCACCCAACCAGTCACCCTGGGGGAAGCCCTGGTTACTGGAACCCAATGAGGAGCTTCATTTGTTCTCTTAAAAAATTGTCAATGGCCATGTCCATCTTCTGTAGGGAAAAATATTCTCAAAAGATAGACCTAGGGCAACTCTCTCCATGAACTCTCTGTATCCTCATATCAACCTAAGAAAACATAGTTAGAAAAGTAAGCGTGTTGGGGAAAAAATTACCCTAACAATCATATATTCTAAAACTAAATAAAAATGATTTTGTGATTATTTAAAACTTTTTGGAATAGATAATTTGGAATTGACTTAGGATGAATTTTTGTCGTTATTGTACAAAATAATGAATAATATGAGTTATCTTCATGAATTAATAGATAGAATTCCAGGAAACTGGGATTTGTCTTTGCGCTGGTTTCAGATGTCTCACAAATCTGTTCCTTTTCAGGTCCAAGTTTACAAGTGACGTCACCTGGCACAACCTCAGAACTGTTACTTTGCTGCGAGGATGAATCAAAGAGTGAAGATAACCGTAAAAATAACTCAGGAAACTTTTCTCACAGCATAAGTTCAAGAAGCTTTCAGGAAACAAATAAGCTGCATGCGGAAGTAAGTAGTTCAGTGTGAGCCTGCCCAAGGGTGGCACCTCCATCAGTGGTTCTGAAATGTTGTCAGCATAATGTTTGTGGAGGAGGACCTCCCCAAACCACTTATTCCACCTGCTTTTACTTCCAGTCATAAAATTTCACAAAAATTAATGAGAAGAATGGGACTGCTTTTGATGAGAGCAAATGGTTTGATATATGGGCCCATTAGATTATCCCATTTTACATTCATATCAGAAAATAGGTAGTTATTGATGATCATATTACAAACAAACGTTATGAGATTCCACTGAGATATCACCTCATAAGTTGCTTGGAGGACCATCAATGGTCCCAGTGATTCCTTTAAGAACAACTGATATAGATAAAAATAAGTCTATAGTAAAATGAGTCATTGATGGTGCCTTAGTACCATGAAAAAGAATAACTTCAGAATTGGAAGGGAGAGCATATTGAACATTTGAATATTTTAATTTATGATACAGATGGAAAATATAAAATGATGTCAACAACTTCTTTTATTACACCAATTAGTTGACTTTGTTCTTTACAAACATTAAAACACCATGCAACTGTTACTTTTTATTAATTATGTCTCAATTAATTACTACTTTTCCAGTGCTTTCTGGGTGCATTGGATTGCATTCAGTGGTGCACAAATTGTTACTTTTTTTTTAACTAATTGGCTTTGACCAAAACTCTCCACACCAGTTGACATTTAAAAGTTTCCTATTTTCCTTCATTTATTTCAGGATCTGCCTCCATCTGCTAGGGAGCGTGGTGATCTCTCTCTTCAGAACACTACCACCACTTCAGGATTACCTCTGCAAACACATCGTGGCTTGACCACAGCTAAGGATAAGCCCTTTGCTTTTGACAACAGTCTCAATACTGGATTGCTGTTGACTCCTTCCCAAGAAACACTGAAACATATTTCAATAGCCTCAACCTCAAAAAGTTATTTAGATCCTTTGGGGCCCTCTTGTTTGGATACCAAGGGAATGTTTCATCTTCCTGATGCTATTACATCTGGATCAGCCATTTCTATTTCTTTAGGGGCCAAATCAAATCACAAAACCCTGAGAATTCACAGTGATGAGTCTCAGGCCCAAGGTTCAGCAATAGCAGACCCTCTGTCCCAAAACATCCCAAACAGAGAACCTATAGTAGTAAGTAAGTCATGTTCCCCTTTACCAGAAAAACCCTCATCTGGATCAAGAATTTCATGCTCAGCTTCAGTAGGCATGACTGGGAAGACTCAACTGGAGACATCACCTTCAGGACTTAGCACAAGTAGTTTACATCAGGTGACAGTGAGACCTCGGACATACTTTTCTACCAGTAGTTATTATGGCTGTGGGGAAAAGCATGGAACTTGTGTAGGTGAAAGTGATAGTGGGAAAAACCAAGTAACTAGAATGGTCACAGTTAAAGAAAGCATCATTGCTACTAGTCATGGAGAGTCCTCAAATATCTCTGGATCATCTTCTAAAACTGTCAAGAAGAGGAGCCTAGAAGGAATGAGGAAGCAAACTCGAGTAGAATATAGTGACACCAGTAGTGATGATGAAGACCGCTTAGTTATAGAATTGTAAAGACTCTAGAAAATAGAAGGGTTATATTATAAAAGCACAAAAGGACTAGAAACGCCTAGAAAGAAATGCTACTGAGTTGGCAAAAAACTGAATTTCTCCCATGATGCAATTTAAGATTAGCCATTGGATGCTGGAGTCCAAGTTATGGCAAAAGGCTTGCTACCTTCCACTGTATGACTCTGGGTGACATTAGTGTAAACTAAAGGCAACTTTCTTTCAGCAAAAGTAGTCCTAAAAGTTATTGTTTCTGAATAGAGCTTGTAAATATTCTCTGTACCTTAACTCCCTGCTACATTAAGACTTTCTTTATATCCCCTCTTTCCTTTCTCATTAGTTTTCTCAACATCCTTTGTTCTCTAGAAGGGGCTCCGTGACCGTTTATAAGTATCAAAGAAGTCTATAAAATGTGGGTGGACCACCTCCCTCAGTCAGTGAGGGTCTCCTTAGAGGTGAGGAATATAAGGTACACTGTACTTAGTGTAAATGTATTTAGAGATAGGGTTTTTGGATAATTGAGTCATGTAAAATGGTCATCATGAATTTAGAGCTGGAAAGGAACCTTAGAGATCATCTAGGATAATTTGAGCCTCTTTATTTTACAGATGAGGAAACTGGGGTCTGGAAACATTAAGTGATTTGTCTAGGGTTACATACTAAGTGACAGAGCAGGGATTCAAACCCAGGTCTTCTAACTCCAAATCAAACTTTGTTTCCACTACAACATACTCCTCCATTAGGGAATATAAGCCAATTCTGGATAATTTAATTCAGACTTATGCAAAACCCCTCAAATTTGATAGCTAGCCATTTTAGTGGGAGTTGTAAATATTCTCCAAACACATAGGACATTATGAAATAATGACCATTTTAAGATGTTGCACAAATGACCAATGCTCATTTATGATCAGATAATACCACCATGTTCTGCTTCTGTGGCTGGTGCCTTTTCTGTTGAGAGCTTTAAAAACCCTTGATTTTGCAGTTCTTCTTTAAGAACATTGACATTTGAAAGCTAATTGGGGCAGTTTTATGCAATGAGACTTTGGGGGAGAAGGGGAATAATATCATATGATTCTGTGATTCTGTTTTTGTCATATCATGGTTCAAACAATTTCATTTAGAGGGTATATTTTTGCCAGTATCCAAAGCTTAAATCAGTGCCCTGTTCATACAGCATAAAAGACTTTTTAGATCCTCCAGTATCATGAAGAATATAAAAATAAATGGAGTTTGATGCTGTTTTAAGTTTTAGTCATTTAATTTGAGGGGTTTACTATGAATTTTGCTATGAATTAAATCTTAGTGTCTTATGTAAATCCAACTAGAACCAGATTAAAAAATTTTTTAATACTCCTAGCCATAACATGACTCAGTGAATAAAATAATAGGCATATGCCACGCAGTCTCCTAGATTTACTCTGCTCTTGTAAATCTCTAGTTTAAATCTTTCTCTAGTTTAAATAGTGTAGAAAAGTTTAAAGAGGTTTGCACTTCTGTGTTATAATTTTATACTTGCCTTTGGTATGGTTTTGTACAATTTTGAAATTTATATTGTACTATCTTTTGGGTTAACTTTCTTGTAATGATGCTTATATGCCCACTTACACTTCAGAAGAAAGACAAAAATGAGAAATATCTCATGCATCTGATGGTGATGTTTCAGTGGGTCTTAGCCCTTGTCTATGTATGGTTAACTTCCAGTGACCTTCATTTAAATGAACTAATTTTAGGACCACCTACGCCAGCTTTCTCGGTTACTCCGATTGTATGTACTGTCAGTTAGTGTGTACTTAGGGAAGGCAAACTGGCTTCAGTACCAGCTAATAAAAACATAGCTGGGAGATCATAATTCATATGACCTTGGGCAAGTCATTTAAACTCTCTGATCTTCAGTTTCTTCATCTGTAAAATTAGGAGGTGGAACTAGATGACCTTTAAGGTCCCTTTCAGCCCGAGATCTGGAACTATTTATACTTACGTGCTTTAAAGCTGAAACTTTAAGGTTCCCTCCTTGACAATGCCTTTCCATCCTGTGAAATTCCTATCCATATAATTTCATAAATCTTCTGCTGACTTGAGGCCGTGTTGGGTACCAGCATAGCAGCTGAGCCGGTCATCTATTGTATTTCGTTCTGTATCCTTGCCTGCATCATTTCAAAAAATCATCTTCCTATTTTTTTTAATCTCTGGCCATTTCAAAACCTAATATGATTTTTACATCATCTGGTCAAGCAGCACCTAGTTGTCCAGGAGGGCTTTCTTTTATCCACCCTCCCCACAACTGCTATTGTTATTCCTTCTAAAGTTACTTTCCATCTACTCTGTATTTATCTCCTGTGTTCTGATTTATATACATTGTCTCCCTCTTTAAAATATAAGCTTCTTGAGGGAAGGGACCATTGTGATTTTTGTGTTCTCAGTCTTAACACAATACCTGGCACAGTAAGTCCTTAACAAATGCTTGTGGATTAATTAATTTGCTATATTCTTTCCCTCAGTCAGCATGAACAATTAAAAGTTGACTGTTTTCCAAACATGAGTTGAATGGTCTTGAGAAATACTAGAGGGGACATCTTTGATGACTTATTCAACACAAAGGGCTTGTTCTTACAGAGTTAAGTACCCCAGCAAAGAAGATCCTCTTTGTCCTGAAGACATTTTCATAGGAAGACAATCAAGAGTTCCTTTGTGTGCCCATTCTGCCTAAGCTTCTACTGAGACTTGGGTAGATAGCTGGACCAGAAGTACAAATTATTATGTCACCAAATGGTAATGACTTCAGGACACTGTTCCATGAGCCAACTTTGCTAGCTGCCTCTTGGCTCATTCTCAAGGACAGGTATCAATAATGTGTTCCAGTAATTGAGAAATCAGGTTGGATTTTAAAAGTTTGTTTTCTCTATTGGGGAGGAAGGGGAAAAGGCAGTTTAAAAATGCACACAGGTGGCCCGTTTGGAAACATTCTTACAAGTGTACCTCACTGTGTGCAATGTATTTCTGAAAAGCTATGTTTAAGCTGATTTTTTTTTTTTTGTAAATCCAATACCATATATGGGGATGTTGTAGAGAAGGGCTTGTTATTTAAATTTTATGGTGAATTCCTTTTTGTAAAGCATTCTTTTGTAAAAATGAATAACCACTCTAATTTTTAAAATCTGAGTTTTCCTGATTTTGTAAATCTTGATTTTCATATATCAGTTTGCTTAAAGTGGAATATACCTGTATTTGCATTGCTGACGTAGGCATATATTTTAATGCCAGGACCTGAGTATAGCCTCAGCTTTTGGTCATTAAAAAATTAATTTTTTTCAGATATATTTGACTGACATGGGTGATTGTGGCCAAAAATAAACAAATCATCACATGGTGGTCAATCTTTTGATGATGAGCACCTGGGTTGGGTCAATCTGAGACTCAACCTCCACTCAAAACCTTTTCCATCTTGGTGGGAGCTATTTGTCAGAGCTAGCACTCTTCTGGCAAAGGCTTCTAGAACTCAGGCTTACCTCTACACCCAAAAAGGCATGGAAGGATGGCTTCGATGGGAGAGCTATAGAACAAGGATCCAAGAGTGAAAATACCTCCCTGACAGTGATGACAAAAAAGCAGGGGAAAACAGAGATCATGACTAGAACCTTGAGTTGAAAACTCAACATTATTATTTCAGTATGATTCTAGGGGAGTAACTTAGCCCATCTGGACCCTGGATGAAATGGAGAGCAACTTTTTATTTTGTCATAATTTTCCAGATTCCTGAAGAATATGATCAAGGATACTGCTGCTACTGATGTGATTGTGTAACCCTGGGCAAGTTATTTTACCTCTCTCTGCCCAGCCTTCTCCTTGGAAGAATACTTATTTGAGATCTAATTCCAAAAGACGATTGCTTGCATTTCTATCAACTGCTAAGAATGAATCTATGATTTATTATTATTATTTTTGACCTTGCACTTTGCATGAGATTCTCAAGGCAGCAGATGTTTGTAATGAGAGAAATTGTGACACTGTTATTGACTTCGGGCAAAATTGAGTGCAACAGAACGGGAAATGGTTAGTTTAAACCTATAGTGCTCCTGCAGCATATATGTCACCCATCTTTATTACGGTCACTTGTTTCCTTCCGTAGTTTTAGTGAGACACTATCAAGATTTTTTAAAAAAGATTCTGTACTTCGAACACAGACCTATTTCTCATTGCTGTCAACTCATGAAGCATGGACTTAGGTCTTAGAAAATGTTGTGTGAGAGATTTCAATCCCATATTTCAGTAGAGCTTGTGTGGTTTGTATAAAATGCAATTGTTAGGAACAGCATTAGCTGGTATATAGAGAACTGGGTCTGAAATAAGGAAGAATTGGGTTCCAATCCTGTCTTTGACATTTACTACCTGTGTGATAAATTCTTTCACTCTTGCGAGTCTCAGGCAACTTTCTAAGACTTATTTACTAAGTTACATACCACTTTTGTATTGATTCACAATGCATAGCTGGTCCTATTGAGTACTGGAAAATTTGAACACATTTTTGCACCCTTAGAAGTGTGTGTTTGAGGGTGGGTGGGGAGACAGCCACCTGGAACCTCAAGGAGAACAATTGTTAAATGTGCCAATAAACTACTTGATGATAGTCTGTTGATTGTTCAGAATCAGGGAAGCCACTGACTTTTTCGCAGGTCGTTGGAATTTATTCTTTATATTGTTAAATTATTTTGTTTTTATAAAATAAAATTGGAGATCAAAATGACTGTGTGGTAAGTTAAAGTATCAGTGCCTCACATTTATTGTAAAGAATTTTTTTGTGGTTGATGAGCATTTCTTTACTTACCAATACTGGCTAGTTGACTTGCCAAACAAATTGTTCCCTGTTTTGTGTTTGTGTCCCTTTATTCCTAACAGTTTTTAGAGGAGAGATTACAAAAGATTATTCACACACACACCCACACACACACACCCACACACACCTCCCACCTTCATGCCTTTCAATGTAGACCTGAGTTTTAAACAATTCTTAAGTGGAGTTGACCTTGGGAGCCACATGAGGGCACTGTCGGCAGTACAAAAACACTGGCTTATATCCATTGTGGTTAACATTTATTTGACAATATTCATATGATTTGGTAATGATGCAAAAATACTTTCAATTTAAAAGGGTTTCTTGTAGACAGACTTCCTTTGCTTTTGGGAGGTAAGATTAAATTTAATTTCCATGCCCACAATCTTAGTCTATCTTCCTGCCTTTAAAAAATCTCCTTTGAAGTGAACAGGGATGAGGAAAAGGACAGTCTGAAGCTGAGGAAAACCAAATCTAGTTTGCTAATTATTGAAGGGCATGGATAGCCTTTCTTCTAATTAATCAAACTCTCTCCAATAATAATCAGTTAATCTAAGAAGGAAATGCATCCTTTGTTTCTTCCTAATGCAAAACATTTCTGGGCTAATCAGCCCCACCTCCTGTTAAGCAGTGGAATTTCCTCGCTTAGGCTCTAGGGCTATAGGATATTTGTGAGGGAGGGGGAGGTTATGGGGTGTGTGGCAAGGGAGGGGGGTGGTGCGAGGTGATCAGATCCTTCAGTCAAACTTTGCTCTTTGTTAACTAACATTCCATACTGGGCCACCATCTCTACACATCCACCAACCCAAGGGAATGTTCTGTGGGCTTTTTTTTTTAAGTCAGTGTAATTGGATCTCTCAGAAAACCATACTCAGGGTTTCATGTTGAGTCACAAACTATTTCCATCAGTTTTGCTTTGAAAGGGCTTCCATCCTTCTAGATTACAAGCAAATGAACTGGGCAGCACCACCAATGGCTCAGAGAGCAGGTCTCAAGTCTCATACTTATTTACAGCCTGTTGAGCTTTGCTCCACAAATGCAAAGGTCTCACTCTCAGACATCTGGAAACTTTACTTCCAGCAGGGACAGCTGCCTCTTGTTCTTAACTTTCTCCCAGCTGCACACAAGAGGCAAATCCTGAATCATTTATGATTGATCAGCAGAGGATTAGCCTATTGCAATTCTAGCTCATAAATAGGTGAATTATTTTTTTCAATTTTAACACGGAAAGAAAATCACTCCTATAATATCTCGAATGGTGTACCCAGGCCTTGCTGATGAGAGGAGAAATCTCTGCCAACTACATGGACCACATTTACAAGAAGCAATTCAAGCACTTATCAGGTCTTCTTAGTCTGTTATAAACAAAGGTCAAGAGAATTGGATTGAATCTTTCAAGTACAAGGAAAGCTGATGTTCATTAGAGCCTTGGTTAGATCTATTTGCTCTTAGAGACAGGCTTTTCAGTTTTCCAGTAAGGCAACATTCTACTGAACCCACACACAAAACCCTGTCTCTCTAGTCTCCTGGTTAAACTGAGAATTCAGAAATAAGGCTAATGAGATTTCCAGAAATTAGGTACTCTCTTGAAGCCAAAAATTGTGGCATAAATTAAGATGTTCATTCCTTCAGCAAGCATTTATTAAGCACCTACTTTGTACTCTGGTTCAGAGGGCAGTATGATAGGCACAGGAAGGAAAACTAAGTTTAGATAAGACTTATTCTACTACTTTAGAGCTGATTGATAAAGGGTTAAAACAAAAACCATAGACTACAATACATAGTATTTATTACATGAAGCATGGAAAATCACATTATCTGAAGAACCAAAACTATGTTACTCAAAGACAATGAATGGATGGTGGATCTAAGTAGGCTGCAGCTTATTACTGATGAAGAAATTGAAAACATGAAATGTTAAAAAAGTTGTCCTCAAAGAGATGTCTGACCCGAAATGGTGGTGAGCATGATACAGTGATAATGAAGAATAACTCTTGGGCAATCTGTGTCTACATAGCACATGATACATCTATGTGATGTCAAGAGACCTAGAGGAAGAGCACATTGTGTGGATGTTCTATGGAGGATTTACGGGAGGACTTGGACCAGAGTCATTTAGATGGGAATGAGTGGACAGGAGAGCCTGTATCTACGAAGTCACAGATCCACTCACTTGAACTGGAAGAAGAGAGTGGAAGGTTTGTGAGGGCTCACATGTCTCAGAGAGAGATCCTGAATGGATTCATCAGAGATGCTTTGCCTCAGGGTATACGACCTACTTCCTAGGATTCAGAAATTAGGAGTGAAGTCTCTGTTCCATGTTCAGGGTTTCTTCTGGAATAGAGCTCCCTGATGCCTCTGCCTACAGTCTCTACCCTTGGAATGACAAGTGGTGGAAGCAGATGCCACCATCACTGTGCCTGGATCTGGGCTCGTTATGGAAGTCAGGACTTTCCCCTCAATCTTGTGGCCTGGCAACCACCACATTGTGCTACTCCTTTCTTTATGTTTATTCACCATCTCCTCAGGGGAAGGTACTTTTCCCCAGCTATCTCTTCAGTACTCCCATTCAACTCAGCTTTATCCCTCCATCGTACATAGCCTACCCTCTATCCCCTCACTCCATTGTATTTTCTGGAATTCCAGTTCCATTGTTAATTGGTTCCCTTTCCTCTTAAAATCTCATTTCACATTTTTTCAACTTTCTCTTGTTCCCCTGTAATAGGGTGCCCCCTGGAGACACTCAATTCTTAGACATTTCCAGCATCTGGTGCTTTTGAGAGGGTACTCTCTGACATTCTGGGTCAGGAGGAAAGGAGTTGACATACTCATTATGCCTCACTGTCACTTTCAGACGATTCCTTTGCTCCTCTCCAAATCTTTTTTCCTTTGAGGTTCACTCTGTTAAGTACAGGCTTCAATATTCCCATTCATAAATTGCTGTAGGTCTGTCAAATCTAGTCACCTCCTGCTCTATCGGGACAAAATAAACATTCGATAGTGTACTTTCTCTTCTGTCTTATTCCACACCTCAGAATCCTCTGCTGTCTCTTCTCTTTGTCCCAGATTCTGAAGAAGTGACTCTTTTTTTTTTTTTATCAAGATTATTGCAGAACAGGCCCCATCCCTAGATCCCCTCCCTTTCCTTCTTTATAAGAGCTTG
>JAQQSK010011799.1:0-12131 GCA_028658325.1 Potorous gilbertii
CGGTCGGTTCTTCAGGGCTCTCTGCAACGGAAATCTCCTTCACTGTGTTTCTGCACGGCCTCCACTGCTCCAGAATTTGTCAGGAGTTCTTTTGACAGGAAATCTATGGGCTGTGGGTTCGGACCTAGCATAGGTGAGTCTTTCTACTCCGCCATCTTGGCTCCGCCCCCCACAGGTTCTTAAGAGTTATGACAATGCATTTTAAAAACTAAAACTGCTGAAAAGACTTAATTTTTTTAATTTTCATATGAAACCAAGACAATCATTTTGGTAAAAAAAAAAAGAAAAGTTGAAATGCAATTCCAAACACACTGGTATTAATACTGGCTTGATAAGAACTCTTAACAATCATTCCTAAAAGCACTCAGCATAACTTAGCTCTGAATGGAAGGTAAGTAATTAAAATTACAGTTTATATAATGTAGTCCAACAAAACCATTTGGGACAGTCTTTCTTTCTGAACTCCAATTGTAGTTTCTCATTGACTATGTAACAGATTTCTTTATGCTAGCCAAATCTGATAGTTGAACAAAAATCAAGAAATGCTGCATTATATTGAATGTAAAGTCCTGGTATTCTAAGTGAGAATCACAGATGGTCAACATGAATTAAAAAAACATCTTACAATTATGAGAGAAATGGACTTTCTCCAAATTATTGTTCTCCAAACTATGAAGCACTGTCTTATTCTATAAACATGGAGTGGGGAGGGAGCACTGTATTTCATTTTTATAACTATATTCTTTCCTTCCTGATCCTCCCCCTCCTCACCATTTTATTCATTCAAAAAAAAAATATGAGGTCCATCAGCTAACTATTTTTATAGGCTAGGAAAACAAAAGTTAGGGTTTTTTCTTTCAAATCAAAAGTTCTTTAGCCTTTATAGAAACATTCTGATTTTACTTAATTCGACATTTTCTTTTACATCAACCTAAGTAGTGATAGGGACTGGACCTGTAATTGCATATGTATCAGGAGTTCCTGAATGAGTAAAACACCTCTACCGATGAAGATCAGAAATTGCCCTACAACATAGTTTTACAGATTTCTCCTGGAGCATTGAAAGGTTTAAAGACTTATCCCAGGGTTGTAATGCCAGTATGTGTCGGATCTGGAACTTACACCTAGATCTTATGAGCTTCAAGATAGATTCTTTAGTCACTATACCATACTTCCTCTATGAGTCAGGAAGATCTTAGTTTAAATCCTCTCTCAGATATTTACAAGCAATGTACCCTCAGCAAGTCCCTTAGTCTCTGCCTCAGGTTCCTCATCTGCTAAATGGGAGGTGGGAGGGGCGATTAATAATAGCACCTTTTTCATAAAGTTGTTGCAAACTTTGAAAGATATCTAAAAAGCCATATAGCTATTGGCTATTATTTCTTTATATAATATAATCTTACTTTGCTTCTCTCTCTTGGGTTATAAGGTTATAATCTCATAAGGTTAGTGACTAGACTTTTACCTCTTTTCCTAGTAAAACTTCAGTTATTACACAATAATCACTCTTACACACACATACACATACATATAGGTGTATATGTATGCACACACACACACATACATATAGGTGTATATGTATGCACACACACACATAATTTTTTTAAGGAACAAATAAAATTCAAATGGATTTTTCCTACCTGAACAAAATGATTCTTACAGTCAAAGCAGCAACGATAAGGTTCTTAGAGCCAAGTTCAAATTCAGCTCATGGTAATCAGCCCCATATGTTATCAATTTAATGCTCTTCCTTGTCTAGTAAGAAAAACCACAAAAAAAGGCCTGAACTCTGGAGAGATTTCTGTTTAAATTCTTCTCTGTAGCAGTTTACATGTGTTCCTTCTTTTGACACCATATGAGCTCCATAATGGCCATTGTACTATCAGATAATTAGACATGCCTTCTTCTTGGGACAGTAGAAGAAGTAGAAAAGGGTGAAAAGTGAGTAGGAAAGTTTTACCACTTCTGTTTTTTCTTTAATTGCTGCTTCCTCATTATAAGACATACTTCTATGCATATAGGCAGAGTTTGTAGGAAAGACCAAGTTTATCATAACATAAACCTTGGCTCAATTTCCTGTAGCCTGTATATCCAGTAGAAGAGTGGCTCAGGAAAACAGTCATCTGTCTCATGACATGTCAATTTACTTCTGCTACTCTAGTAATGAATAAGATGTCCCTCCCAGGATAAGTTCATCACTTTCAAACTTACCACCATGCTACTAACTCAAGCCCTGCTTAACAGCACTTCCTTCAGTCTCTTCTCCCCTCTGATTAGAGGGTTGCAGCACAACATGTCAAACTCCTCCCAGTGCCTTCCTTTATAGATGGTTGAAAATGGAATCTCACTTCATTTCACTTTGCATCTGCTTCTCTAGCTGGTTTCAGTGTCATGGAATATGTTCCTCCCCACCTGTAATGTTAATTAGAGTTAACTATCTTCCCTGCCCATTGATAGGCCTCACATGAAGCTCATTGGGAGAACTTGCTTAAAGAGAAAGTTTGCTTTTGGGGAGGTTTGTCTGCTTGAAGGCTTTGGCACCTTTTGGTAATTAGGCACTGGAGCACATGGTTTGTGAGGCTTTCTGGCTCTACATAAATTCTGAGGTGAGGTTTTTCTTTGGGGCTCACTCTTTAGAAGAATGTACATGTGATATGGCCATATGAGACTCTGGGTAGCCATTTAGAAATCCCCCACCTTTAAAAAACCCAGATGCTGGTGCTTCTCTCTCTGGTAACTCTGTATGTATGGTCAGAGAGTTGGATCTGTCTGTTGATCTGCGATGTATGTATGGATTATGGTCAGGCAGCTGAAAGCCCTCTTTGTTGATTTTTACTTCTCTGCTTGTATTTTCTCTAATGATGAATGTAATTAAAAAAGATTGTTGACCCCTCAAAAGTTCCTTTCCTTTTAGAAAAGCCAATCTAAGAACCTGTGAAGCAGGCCATCCTGTGTAGGCCAAGGTGTTTGCTGCTACACCACCCCAGACACCCTTGGTGTCCTCCCTGCCAGGCTGTCCTACCTGCATTCATTTGTTGTCTTCCCCTTAAGATTGTAAACATTTTGGAGGGAGGGACTGTCTTTCTTTTTATTAATTGTATCTCCAGAGTTTAGTAAAGTACCAGGAAAATCATAGGCATTTGGTAAATGTTTATTGAATTGGAGTAAAGGAATGAACTTGGTACCACACTATGCAAGGCTGCCATGAACACACTAGTTTATCACGGTCCTGTATTGGTTTGCTTACGTCATGTATTCCTAGCCTTTCTTCAGTACCTCTGGAATATACATTACTTTTTTTTTCAGTATGCTGGGATATAGCCTGGTTGTATTCAATGAAAATCTTAATAGTGTATGCTTTTATTTCACAAGCTTAGTTAATGCTTCCCTTGTGCATGTCTGCATTTCCAATTGAAATCAGTGCTGTTCAAAACTATATCAGGAACCACAAAATGCAGGAATGCAATTTTAAGCATTAACTGATTCATTTACATATACAACTAGATAGACTCTGACACACCACTCACTCTCCTCCTAACTCCTGCTCTTTAAAGTTGGTCCCAGATTTTCAAGTTTAAATGACAATATAATGAGCCAGATTTTCCAAACATTTAAACTTTATCCTAAGGGCAAATTAAGCACCTTTAGGCCCTATATAAACTATTTAGATAAATTACGTAAACCATTATATTACTTTGGTTGCTGGATTGATTCAGTATTCTAAAATTAGGATGGCATTCAGAATGAGGGTTCAGACACAAAGATAAGTGTATACACTTCAGATTTATGTTGGATGTAATTGCAAGTTGCAAAAGGCATTTTCTTTTTTCCTCCCTCTCTCCCTCTGTCTCTCTCTCTCTTTCTCTCTCTCTCCCTTCTCTCTTTTTTCTCCCTTCTTTCTGTTTTTCTTCCTTTCTTCCTTTGTCCCTTCCTTTCCTTCTTTTTTCTTTCCTTCTTTCTTTCTTTCCTACTTTCTTTTTTCTTTCTGTCTGTCTTTCTTTCTTTCCTTCTTTTTTTCTTTTTTTCTCTCTTGGAATGTGCTTCTTGATGAGTTGGAATATAAAACAAGGTCCTTAAGGGATGATTTTGCAGATGCATGCAGCTTTCAGACCTGTTTACTGTCCTCCACTGTTCATAATGGCATTTCTGGAGTACTGCCTCTGTGGTTTGTAGGGATTTTCTTATTAATGAAGGATAATAAGGACTGGTTTCCATTAAGAACATTTTTTCATCTGTCAACACTTTTTAAAATATTGCTACCTCAGTCATTTGGTTATCTGCTTTGGATAATTGGCTGGACAAACCTGCATGACCTTTATTTATGCCTCAACCATGCACCACAATAAGCTAGATCACTGCTGCAGTAACCTAGATGCTTCCAGATTGATAAATCTGGATGAATTTGGCATGATTAAATACTTCCCATTGAGGGGCAGGGAAGTAAACATTTATATAGTGTCTGTAATTTACCAGGTATTGTGCTAAGTATATTACAAATATCACCTCTTTTCACCTTTAAAACAATCCTTCAAGGTAGGTGTTGCTTTTATCCCCATTTTATATCTGAAAAAATGGATGGAAATAGAAGTCAAGTAACTTGCTCAGGATCACTTAACCAATATTAGTCAGAGGCAGGATTTGAACTCAGACCTCCATTATTTCTGAGTCTGGCAGTTTTATTTACAATATAATATGCAAAGTCAGTCATTCCCAAATCCATTCATTTTTCCCTAGCTATAATTCGTATCCTGAATACTTTTGATAGGGACAGTTATAATTTTTTTCAGCCTTCTTATGTCCTGTTCTACTTTCTTAGAATCTACCATTGCAACTAAAATTATCTTCTCTGCCAAATACCCGAAATACATTTCCCTTCACAGTAAGTCCACATTGGTTTAAACAGTGCAGTTAGGTTCTTCCCCTTCAGCTTCAAGGTTTTCAGTAATCAATGAATCTTAATTTCACTATATCAAGTACCTTTCTTTTTCTATTTATTCCCTTGTTCATAATTTCTACAACGCTGCAGTAGACCTACTCATTTCTCCTTGGCATATTCACATTAATTCCAATATCATACCAAAACCACCAACACAGTTCTCTGTGTTGGATGTACTTTCTTCCTTGGTCTACATAGTTTCTTTTTATTAGTGTGATACAGTGAAAAGAACATTGGTTTTGGTGTCAAATGACCAAACTTTAAAACCTACCCCTCATGCTTTCTTCATCTATAAAACAAGAGGATTTGATTAGATTACTTCTCTAAACTAGTTATTATTCAAAGAATTCATACTATGTTTATCCATCCCTTCCCTGAATCACTAGGTATAAGATAACAATTCCTCATTTATTTATTCCTGATATATAAACTTATAAACTATATTCATTATACCATAGTGTTAGACATGATATTTCCCTAAAATAAATAATGGAGAACATTGCTGAAATTGAATCTTATGATGAATTTTATTTTTTTAGAGTTTCCATCAAAAGTTCTCATCTCACATCCTTCCGCATACATTCTGCAAACATTCTCCTGTCAAAGCAAAAATATCTAAGGTTCTGTTTCCTTATCAAGAAAATGAGAGGAATAGACTGGTCTCTGGTATTCCTCTAGTTCTAGATTTTTTATTTTTTTCAGATGTACCCTTTGTGCTATTTTAAGGTAACAGCCATAGCTGTTATAATGTATGTGTGTGTGTATATGTATATATAAAAGAAATGGATTGAGTGTGCCTACATGCCCTGGGGGCACATTCCCATTGATCCTTGCCTTTCTCACCAGAGAAATGTTCCCCATAGTATGTCTAGTTATGCACACCAACAATAATTAGCTCTATATTTTAAATAACAATATAAATCTCTTGGAAAGAAATTCTTTTGAGAGCAAATATTATATTCCATAGACTTGGAAGTAAATTCTTGCATGTTACTATTTCTGTAGCTGCAGAGAACAAGTTGGCTTCAGGTTCCTACATCCAGAAAAATTCATTGAAATTAAAAACAGAAACCTCATTGCTCAAATATATAGAGAACTGAGTCAGATTTGTAACAACACAATCCATTCTATAATTGATAAATGATCAAAGGATATGAAGAGGCAGTTTTCAGATGAAAAAAATCAAAACAATCTATAGACATGTGAAGAAGTGCTCTAAATCACTTTTGATTAGAGAAACACAAATTGAAGCAACTCTGGAATACCATCTCACATGAATCAGATTGATTAATATGATAAGAAAAGAAAATGATAAATGTTGGTGGAAAAACTGGATATTAATGCACTGCTGGTGGAGTTGTAAACTGATTCAATCATTCCAGAGAACAATTTGGAATTATGCCCAAAGGGCAACGAAACTGTGGGTACCCTTTGATACAACAATACCATTGCTATGTCTGTATCCCAAAGGGACCATAAAAAGAGGAAAAGAACCTACATAAGCAAACACATTTCACAGTAGCCCTTTTCAAGTTGGCCAAATAATAGAAATTCAGAGGATGCCCTTCAGTTGGGGAATGACTGAATAAACTGTGGTAGATGGATATAATGGAATACTATTGTACAATAAGAACTGATAAACAGGCAGATTTCAGAAAAAACCTGAAAGGACTTGTATAAAGTGATGTAATGTGAAATGAACAGAAGCAGGAAAACATTGTACACAGTATCAATAACATTGTGTGATGATCAAAGATGAATGACTCAGCTCTTCTCAGCAACACCATGATTCAAGACAAAACACAAAGGACTCACAAAGGAAAATACTATCCACACCCAGGTGAAGAACTGATGGACTCTGAATGTGGAATGAAGCATATTTTATTTACTTATTTTTTTTTTCCTTGTTTGATCTGTTTCTTCTTTCACAACTGTGACTAATGGAAATATATTATATATGATACCACATATATAACCTATATCAAATTGTTTGCGGTCTTGGAGAAGGGGAGGGAGAAAATTCAGAACTCAAAATCTTGTAAAAGTGAATGTTAAAAATTGTCTTGAAATGTAATTGGGATAAAAATACTATTAAAAAGAAAAAAATATTTATATGTCTATTTATATGTCTCATCCTCTAACATGTAAGCTTTCTGACCACAGGGACTATTTCATTTATAACTTTGTTTCCCTAGTACCAAGGACACATTCAGGCACTTAATGCATGTGCCTTGATGACTGGTTGATCTTCTTACCTATGGTCATATAACTGGTAATCATCTAAGGTAAAATTTGAATGCAGGTATTTCTTGACTCCAAGGCCAATTCACTTTCAACAATCCTATATTTTCTAGGTTAAACAGAGGGAAGAATTTCAAGACAGAAAATCAAATTATTTCTGGAGGGAAAAGTAGGATCTGCTTTATTGGGTAGAAAATCCAATTTTGTTCTTAGGAGCAGTTAAGCAAAGTTGCACCACGAAGCTACTACTTGAACTAGTGATTCACATGGTCATTGATTTAACTTCCCACAGGTTGTTTCAAATATTTTTCAAACTCAGATGGTGAGATGATAGAATGAATATTCTTGCAATCAGTTGTCCCTGTGTACCGGAGCTCTAATGGCCACATTCCAGAAATTCAAATTAGCTCAACAAAAATAAATTATGCATCTTTTGTGTGCAAGCCATTATACTGAATTCTAAGAACAGAAATAGTAATAAGAAGAAAAACAAAACAAGGCTTTGCCTTCTAGATGCTTACCTTGTTGGGTATGGTGGGCAGGTATTGAGGTATATTCACCATGTACCTAGATCGCTATATAAAATATATAGTATATATGAAGGAATAGAAAGTAAATCAAGGAAAAAACAGAGTTGTGTCAATTAGGAGGAGTTGACAACAACCAGGGAAAGAGCCCTACAGAAGGTGGTATCTGAGCTGTGTTATGAAGCAAGCCTTAAGGAAGGGGTGGGGGATGACCGGGAGAGAGAGAAGATAGAGATAAGTACAAATTTGGATGTATGTTTGTGTGTGTGTATATATAAATATATACATATTACATATATAATATGCAAATATATGTGTATGTATGCATAAACACAATTTTTTTATCTCTTCCACTCACTGCCCAGAAACCTTCATAGTTGAATAACGCATGAAACTCATACAAACAGGACTAGTCCAGCTAACAAATTAGCCATTTCCAAAAATGTAGATTTTGTTGTGCATTTTAAATCCATTTTCTCTTACATCTTTACAGTAAAAATGCAGAAATATCTAGGGTAATGCAATTTAATAAGCTTGATGTGCATGTATGTTTTTCCTTTAATTGCCAAAATACCATCGTTTTCAGGGAGATTTGTGCAATGGCTTTTATAAGTCCCCTTTAAATTTGAGCCTTATATTAAGCCTGTTAATTGATTCAATAATTTTTGCAAGGCAATAATAGCCAATGAGAAGTTGAGTTGTCAATTGATTCTTAATTATAGTGATTTGGAGAAGTCTGGAAGACGACCCCAGGGGCACTAGGAATCACAGATTTTCTTTATTGCATGGCTGTGGTTTTGTTAATGTGGTTTGTGGTTCTTTTGTTAATTAGGAAGAGTAGTTTGTCTAAACAACTGGTTTTGAGCATATATTGGTTTTTTTTTCTGACTCTTAAGAATGGATTTATTGCTTTTTTTTTTTAAAGACATAATTATATGTGCATGTCAAGTTCTTGCAAATGCCAACCTGAAATTCCAGTAGCAGAGACAGGACAAAGCCTTCTTTGATCAGTAATAAGCTTTTTAAACATAATAGTGTGTCATCTTCAGTTGGTCTTATTATGTGTTCTTATGGTTAACTAACATTAACAATGCTGGATATTTTCTTCCTCCTACTAGGAAGCTAAAAAAAAAGGTTTTACAAGATTTTCTAAAGAAATCTTGTCCCTTAGTATACAGGGCACCTTTATAGTCAATTGATTTATCTATAAATGCCTGAATAAACATATAATATCATGATTCCCAAATCTTCCATATCAACTAACATTCATTCCCTGGCTGAGATCATGATGTAAATTAAGTTCAAAACATGTTTTCCTCAAAGACAGTGTATAGTAACAAATACATTTCAATTCCTAAGGGGACATTTTCCAAGGAGTGTATGAGTGCATTGTTGTGTAAATGCATTGAAATTTAAATGGGATCAAAGCTATAATTATAGTGAAAGCAAAGGCAAATGCCAATGTAGGTCTGAGTTCTTTCTTCCCTTAAACTGCAAATTTAGTCCTTTAACATAAGCAGGTTTAATTTCAAAGATTTTCAAAGTGTAGGAACTAATTAATTAGTTAATAATGCATGAAGTCAGTAGCACATTATCAGTGCTATCTCCCAGATGGAAAACAAGAACAAGTAAAGAAACTTATATTTAATTTGGGCCTTTTTAACGTGCAAACTTTGGTGTTTGCTTACTGTCATGTTACATTTTTTCCAAGTTCATTCTGCAATCATCACACATTCTTGGACACAATAGGACCCTCAAATTCTAAGAGTAAGACACTATTTTAATAGCTGTAAATCATTAAAGTCTGCACCCTACTGATAAAAAGGTGGGGAAAATTCTTCCCTTTCTAGCAGGGCAAGTTCTTTCAGAAGCCACTTGTATACATTTAGTAAATTATTCCTTTTAGTACGTGAAATGGAAACCTAGGAGTGGGAGAGAGCTAATGCACTTCCAAAAACTCCCAAATGACTGGATCTTCTCTGTCTCCTAATTTCAGGTCTATCATTTCAATAGTATTCTATAAAAGCTAAGTAATAGTAGTAATTTGCATCACCAAATATATTCTTCTATGTTCCGATCTGTTCTAAGGTGTAATGTTGAATTGACAAGCAAAATTTGTTTAATACTATGAAATGATATTACTGTTCAGATGTCTTTTGTCTTTCTATGATTCTATTTATACGGCAGTAGTGCTAAAATGGAAAATGTTTTGCATTTTTTTTTAATTTCTCAAATTTAAGGATAATTTCAAACTTCTCCAGACCTATATCTTAATTGAAATTGACAAATCTTACTCTTTGGATTTGAGGCAACATAGTTTAATGCAAACAGTATTGGTTTTAGAGTTCAGAGAGACCTGAGGTTGAATATAGTCTCTGACATATAACTGCTGACTGATCATATACAAGTTATTTCTAATCCTCATTTTCCTCATATGTAAAACAAGGTAAATAACAGCACCTCTCAATCACCATCACTGTGAAGAACAAATGAGATAATGTACATTAAATACTTAGCCAAGCATTACGTACTTTATCAGCATAAGCTGCTACTATTGATGCTCCCTTATTATGATAACCTTGCCAATTTAAAGAGGCTAATGCCAACTTTGGAATATCCTACCTAGCTAGAAAAGCTTCAAGAGTATGCGTAGTGAAGGCTGCCTCTCATCGAAGGGTTGGCTCTTTACATGAGGTTCGTCTCTAAAAGGTTTAAAATTGGAAGCTGACTTTTTTGGTCATAGCAATTTGTAACTCAACTAATGCATGGGGAAGTTGTCATTGGCATAGGCAGTGGCAGTGCCTGAAGTTTTAAATCATGAATAGATAATAAATCATATATAAATGAAAATAAATAGTAATAAGTGTCAGTTGCTGCTATTGTGGTAGATCCTTGAAATGCTTTAATATGAAATATGCCTGAATTACTATAGCATCTACCATCTTTCTAAGTAGAGAAAGGAACTCAATTTTCACTCATCAAAAAGGCAAGGGAACCCTTCATGAGCCCAGTGGGAAAAGGTAAACTATTCATAGCTTTATAATTTAGAAAGTGTTTGCCTCAAGAAAACTCCGTGGTAGATTGTATAAAAATTATTACCTACATCTTAGAGATGAGGAAATGGAGGTGCAGAAAGGTTAAATGCCTTGTCCATAGCCCCCAAACCCAGACTTAAAACTTTTCCCACTCTTCAAAACACATTGTGATTTTTTTTTCATATCCTGGAAAATCAAAAACAAACACAATCAAGAAAAAAATCCCTTTTGCTTCAAACTGAGCTTCTCTTTTTTCCCATCATTTAGGTGCATTATTTTGAAATGCTCTGCTCTGATGCTTAATTGTGGCATAGAAGTGAATATGAGTTCTTTAACAGTATACAGTAAAGTGGATCCCTGGTAGGTCCTTCCAAGCTAGAAAGACTTCAAGTCTATGAAAAGCCATTAACTACAGCAACACAACTGAGTCTACCATCCACAATACTGATATCCAGAGAGGTGCTTCCTCTCCACAAATAGTCCACAAATCATTACATCAACCACTCCATCCCACGTCATAGTTGTTCATTGTCCTGTGTTATTTAACGTTATACACACTCCTTCACACACATCCAAACTATCTTCCTTAGGATGCCCAGTCTACTCTTCCCCAGAACCCAGCTCTTCCCACAACCTACTGAAGTGATGCATACTGCCCTCTTCTTCCCCATGCAATTTCATCTGCCTTCAGAATGTCCATTGTGACTGTCTTCATTCCTCTCCACATGCCAAACTGTCTTCTGCATGATGACCCCTGCTTCTTAATAACTCCACTTCAATGCTAAAAGAATTTATAGCTACAACTCTGCATATGAAGAACAGACTAAATTGGGAAAGTGAGAGAGGTTCTTGCTTATCACCAGAGGGCCACCTGGTGACAAATTATATGAACCATATCAACAGGTGAATGCCTGCATTGGTAGAAAAAATACTCCCATGGATAAAAAATGATGGATCTTTTGAAGGACTAAAATATTGGAAAACTGAAAGAAGCTCCTCACAATTCCTTCTACTTTAGTGTTTTCAACACTCTTAAAATATATATATATCTATCTGTCTCATTATGTATGTATAGTAGGATTTTTTTTTTGAAAGAAAGAAAAAGCATATGTAACCTGTAGGCACTGTACTAAACAATTGAGGATGTGAATGTAGAATTGAACTATTCCCAGCCCTCAAGGAACTTAAATTCTTTTTTTGTAAATGATTTTTAGCCTTATCTTTTATTTCTATTTTGCATAATCTTTCCAGTGTTCCTACTCTCCCCCTCGCAGAGCCCCATCCCATGTAACAGAGAGACAGGGAATAACAGATACAGAGGAGGGAAAGATAGAAACAGAGAGAAAGATAAAGAAGGAAAGGAGAGGTATGGGAGGAAGGGAGAGGAATAGA
>JAQQSK010011800.1:0-12131 GCA_028658325.1 Potorous gilbertii
CATTTTCCCAGCCAGTTGCTTGACTTCTGAGAGTCCTCTCCACTCCTGGCCCAGGTCTGCCCAGCTAGTGCTTGGGGTCTGAGATTCAAATGCTGCTCTCCAGCCTCAGGGCTTTTGGCAGCAGGCCTGGCTGCTATTCAATGGGAGCTTAATTTCTGGTCCTCAGGTGGTGGCAGGGCCGCCTCCCAGGCTCAGTTCCCTCAGGGGGTTTATGCAGAGCCCTTCTGTAATGGAGCTCCTGAGGAGCTCCTGCCTGCTCTTGGAGCCTCTGGCCTCCTGCTGCCTCTGCTGCTGCCTCTGCAGCTGCCTCCCAAGGGGGCCCGTGTCCCGGAGACACCCTGCTCCCCTCTCAGCCCGTCTGTCTCAGTGATCTGTGCATCTGTGGGTGGAGGGACCTTTGCGGCCACTGGAGATTCCATCCCTGAAGCCTACTCGGATCTACTCGCTCCTCTCAGTGCCACGCAGCCAGAGCAGGGAAGGGCTCTGTTCCTGTCCTGCTCGATGGTCCTTTGGGATCGGGTTTTCAGGGCTCTTTGGAACAGAAATCTCCTTCACTGTGTTGCTGTGCGGCTTCCACTGTTCCAGAATTTGTTGGGAGTTCTTTTTAGAGGAAATCCATGGGCTGTGGGTTCGGAGCTAGCAAATGTGAGTCTTTCTACTCCGCCATCTTGGCTCCGCCCCCCAGTCAATTGTTTTAATACTAATTGCTTTTACCTCACTTTGTACTATGTCCAATTTTTCTCCCCATCACTCCCCTCCCCCTGATTCCTCATACCTTGCACTCTGATTACTCCTTCCCTCAATCCTCCCTTCTATCCCACCCCACTCTTCCCTTATCCCCATGTTCTCTCTTTTCTTGTAGGGCAACATGAATTTCTATACTCCATTCCTTGTATTTCTTATTTTCAGGTTATATGCAATGAAAATTCTCAACATTCTCTAATACTTTGAATTCCAACTTCTCTCTCTCCCCCCCTCCCTGCCCCACCCCAATACGAAAGTAAGCAATTCAATATGGACTAAATATGTGTTGTTTTGCAAAAGACTTCCATAATAATCGTGTTGTGTAATACTAATTATATTGTCCTCTGTCCTACTCTATCCCCCCTTATTTTTCGCCCACAATTGACCCTGTCCCTTCTCGAAAGTGTTTATTTCTATTACTTCCCTTCTCCCATTTGCCCTCCCTTCTATCGTTCCCCTCACCCCATTTGTTGCCCCCTCCCATACTTTCCTGTGGTGTGATATAAATTTTCATCTCAAATTTGGTGAGCATGCTATTCCCTCTTTCAACCACATGTGGAGAGAGTAGCTCTCTCCTTCTCCCTTTTCTCTTCCACCGAACAAGATTTTTCTTATCTATTTTATGAGTTATAGCCTGCCCTGTTCCATTTCTCCCTTTCTCTTCCCAGTGTTTTCCTCCCTCACCCCTTAATTTTTATTTTATTTTTTTATGTGGGTATCATCTCTTATGATTCAATACACGCTGTACTCTCTTGCTATATATATGTGTGTGTGTGTGTGTGTGTGTATCTAAGTTCAATCTCTCCATCTACCCAAACACTGAGAGTAGATTCTAGAGTTATAAATATTTTCTTTCTTTTTTTCTTTAAAATTTATTTATTTAACTTTTAACATACATTTTCACAAAATTTTGGCTTCCAAATTTTCTCCCCATTTCTGCCCTCCCCCACCCCAAAACCCCAAGCATTGTAATTGCCCCTATCACCAATCTGACCTCTCTTCTAATATCCCTCCCTTCCCTTGTCCCCATCTTCTCTTTTTTCCTGTAGGACCAGATAACTTTCTATATCCCGTTACCTATATTTCTTTTTTCCCAGTAGTAAGAACAATACTGGACAGCTGTTCCTAAAACTTTGACTTCTGTCTTCTCTTCATCATTCCCTCCCCACCCATTTCCTTTGGGAAGGCAGGCAATTCAATATAGGCCATACCTGTGTAGTTTTGCAAATGACTTCCATAATAGTAGTGTTGTGTAAGACTAATTGTATTTCCCTCCATCCTATCCTGTCCCCCTTGCTTCCATTCTCTCTTTGGATCCTGTCCCTCCCCAAGAGTGTTGACTTCAAATTTCTCCCTCCTCCCACTGCTATCCCTTTCAGCATCCACCCCCCACCCTGCTTATCCCCCTCTCTCCGATTTTCCTGTATTGTAAGATAGGTTTTCATACCAAAATGAGTGTGAATTTTATTCCTTCCTTTAGTCAAATTGATGAGTGTAGGCTTCACGTTTTTCTCTCACCTCCCCTCATTTTTCCTCCATTGAAAAGTCTTTTGTTTGCTTCTTTTATGAGAGATAACCTGACCCATTCCATGTCTCCCTTTCTCCTCCCAATATAGTGCTCTCTCACCCTTTAATTTCGTTTTTTAAGATATAATCACATCCTATTCAATTCAGTCTGTGCTCTCTCTCTCTCTCTCTCTCTCTCTCTCTCTCTCTCTCTGTGTGTGTGTGTGTGTGTGTGTGTGTGTGTGTGTATGTGTGTGTGAGCAGTATTTTTACTGAGCCAGCCTCTAACCTGACAATTCTTGGAGCTGCACAAAGCAGGCCTAGAGACCAGAGTACCAGTAATCAAGTAGCTTAATTAAGCAATTTCAGAGTGAGAAAATGTTCTCTTAGCTGAAGTAAAAACATTGGTTATATACTTAAATCACAACAGGGAAGAAGCGGGGAGAAGTGGATTACAAATTATCGTTTAGTGATTTCCTGTGAGAAACCCACAAGTCCCACAACACACCAAATCTGGAGTCCAGTCTTTGGGAGTTGTGACCATCTCCCCTAGAATACAGAACCAGAGTTCTGTGATGGGAACAGGTTCTTCAATCTTTGAGTAGCTTCACTTAAAGTGCAGTGATTGTGAGCATTGTCAGAGTTTTGATGGATCATTTTAAGGTGCATTGTGAGCTCTGACTCCCAAGCTAGAAAGGCCAGCTCTTGGGAAAGCAAAATGATTAATATATTCATTACACATTTATTGATTAATGCGAAACTTATAAATTCTCTTCTCACTACCAATCTTTAGTATATGGAAAAACCTATGTGTATTGATTCATTTGTGAGAGGATATGTGAGCACTAATATATGAGCAACAAGGGACTATGGAGGAATATTCACACATAAAGAGAACATATCAGATGTATGGATGTAATGAGAGAAGATGTGATTACTCATATATGTCGAAATAGACTTTGAAAATAGGAATGCTCATATGAAAGGAGATATGTCTAAATATCCCAAGTTCCCTTCAGTGTGAAGGTTTTCACCTTGATTTGCCTTTCTCTGCCCAACTTCTTCACGTCCCAAGTCAGGTCCTTCTGAAGGCACTACTAAGAACCACTTTTGACTCCCCATCGTGATTAACAATTAATAAAGATCAATTTTTGAGTGTAAAATTATTGTACTGGAGGTGGGTGCAGGTGTGTACCAAAGTGTGTGTAAGTGTGGGAGAGTATGTTTTTCAATATTTCTCTGTGTGTGGTACCATATTCAGCATGTCTAATGAACATCTTTTTGCCCATTAACTAGGAATTCTCCCTAGACAGAAAAGTTACCTTTGTACACTGACAACTCCACCTCCCAGAAAATGATTAAAATAGGATTATGAGTGAAGCAGCTAGCGATCATCCACCTTATTTCACATATGGCAGAAACTCATTCAAGGAAGGCATGGAATTTGCTCAGTCTCACCTTGATTAATATGCTTCTCATGCTGGTTCAACTTTGGTGGTGGGGTGAGGGCTCATTATGCCCTTCACTTAACCCCACAGTCCTAACTGAAGACTCCTAGAACTCTCAGCTCTAGGAGGATCTTGCTCCCCGACTCCTGTCCAGCATCTTCCCAGGAATAATCAAACTTAGCTGTCAGAAGAGGAAAGGTCCAAGATGGAAGCCAGCCAGCCTGGCAGGCAAAAGACACCTGAGAGCAAGGTATCAGTCTGTCGCTTACTGGCTGTGTGATCTTAGCCATGTCTTTTCCCTCTCTTGAATTCAGTTACCCTTTTCTCAGATGAGGAGATTGAACAAGATGAGTCCTGAGGTTTCTTTTAACCATCCATCCTACTCAAAATTACAATCCCATTCAGATTCTCTCACCATGACACTATTCCCCCAAACACTCTCCAATAACTATGCTCTGCCACCATTGAGAAATCCTTGCTAGTCTCAACCATTCTCTTGGGGTCACCACCACTTGTTCTAACACTAAAGATTCAAGTAAAACCAACGGCTCTTCCTGGACCTGCTTCCTGAAGCAGAGGTGACCCCATCCCATGCCACAAGGATTTTCAGACCTCAGAACTCAAGGGAGTGGAAGGACAATGTCTAAAGGAACCAGTTGGGGACTGATTCCCAAGCATGGGAAGGAGTCCTGGGTCTGGGGCTTATGTTTCCCAGTCACTTTTCCCCCATGCTCCTGAACCTGAGCCTTCATGGTCTTTGGCCTGGTCCCCTGCCATCTTTTGACTCACAGATTTCCACTTCTAGTCCTAGGTGTCCCCAGGGAGTCACCAGCTGGGGGGTTTTATGCGATTTAAAAGGTAAGGATGATGAGGAATTTTATGGCACCAGGAAGCTCTGGGATATTTTGGGACAATCAGCCTCATGGCTCATTCACCTTCAAAGCCCAATCATTATTACAGAAGAACTTCTTAACATCTAATCTGAACTCAGAGTTAAACTCAGCAAATCAATAAGTAAGTAAATTCAGTAGCTCAGTTACTGGGAAAAGAAAAAAAATGTTGACTCTTTCTTATTGTCAAAGGAAAAGAGAAGTGCCAGCCCCACCTTGGGCCCCTAAGGGCCAAGTGGCTAGTCTGAGGCTAGAAAGCAGCATGCCTCAGATTTGGGTAAACTTGCCTTATTAAAGTAGTAATCTCCATGTAAAGTGTATCAAATTGGTATTTGGTGTTCCTAAACAAGGAACTTGTTGTGGCGGTAAATCATCTGTAGTGATTGGCTTTTAGGACAAATTTAAGATTTAAGGTATAAGCCCTGGTAAAATTTTTGATTAGTGAAACCTGCCTTCTGATGTAAACGCCACTGGGACCATCCTCAGAGAAGAATGTTACTGTTACAGGAAGAAATTATCTCAGGGGACAATCCTGTTCTCAGCCTTGGATAGGATCCTTCTTGCTCAGTTTCCCCTTTGTGTTCCTCTGAAAAGGAATGTTTTCCCACCTGACTATTTCTGAGTCTGGCTATAGGGTGGAGATGATATCTTATTAGGTCCTTGCTTTTCATCTTTATGACTTGTTTCTGTAAATCAAAGCAGATAGTTTAAATTGGTACTCTTGTATAGTCTCATGAAAGATAAAATCCCTGAAATAAGACATTCTTTCACAGTGGTGGCCACAGGTAGTCTGGGGGTTCCAGGAATGTTAAGGGGGCTCCTGGAGAATACAATATGTTCCTTATTTATTTGTTCCCATCAAATACTATCTGTTCGTGGTAGAGTGGATAGTACATTGGGCCTGGAGTTAAGACGCATACTAAGTGTGAGATTCTAAGTCCCTTAATCTCTTGAAACATATCTTTTCTCCATCTGGGAGAGGGGGGATAGCAATGATAATGCTGGTAGCACTTGCCTCATTTAGTTGTTCTGAGAATCAAATTAAATAGCATTTAATCTCCACAAATCTTAGAAGAACTATGTAAATATCGCCTATAATTACTGTGAACTGTTGGATAGAGAAGAACATGGAGACTGTACTTAATTACCATCCGTCATCCAACATGGAAACAGCTGTCCTGTAGCCGGTTTTGAACTTGATGAGAATTAAATTTTTGCAAAAATGGATTTTCAACAGGATCCCTCCAGGGTCCAGTAAACTCCAAGATACCATAGAGAATCCAAGTTTGGAGACGTGAGACCAGAGGAACTGGTTTAAATCTACTTTTCTTCAGGCATCCTTGAGTCAGTTTATTCTACACAGATTTGAAATGCTAATCTAATAAATCAGAAGTCAGTACTCTATTCAATCCACACTGCTACTTCGTTAATTATAGTACGGGTGATCATGTATAATTCTTGTAGGTAACTGTAAAGAGTTCAGTTTAACAGCATTTCTCAATCCAGGATGGAAGGTCCAATCCTGACAGAAGATTAGACCCATTAAGATCATAGGGAAATGGTACACAGAGGTCAAACACACTATAAATTAAATTTAGGCATTTCCAATATTTTATAAATGAGGAATTGGGGTAGGTTGGAGAAGTAGCCCCAGCGGCTTAATGTCTTTAGGCTTTCCTAACAAAATGCCAAGCATTTTTCCCCTTACAGATATATTTTCTTTATCACTCTCTCAAGTGACAGAGCCCTGAAGTGAACTGGGCAGTAATCAAAAGCCCAGGGTTGACATTGTGCCAGGCTAGTAACAGTCATAGTCTATTACCCCTCTCTCTCATCCCCCACCTTCCACCCATTAGCCAAACACCAAATGATGATATGACTTGTGTTAAAGCTTTTTGATTCCTTGACAAGTAACTGAGAAGAACACTGGCTTTACTCTCTCTCTGGTTTAATCCCAGATGGCAGGCCTTCACATGCATCACCCTCATTTGAAGACCTGAGGACAACTTCATTCTTCTTTGGATTAAACCCATCCTATGACATACAAGAGTCCCTGTCTGGTTAAAAGATCCCTCCTGGACTTTGTTTATAGATGAAACAGAAGAAATCAGGTGACACAGAACCACAGATGTGGGGATTGCTATAGATATGCATTGAAAACACAAAATGCTATGGTGGGGGGGAAGATTTCATTATTGGTTGGTAGTACATGATAATATAAAAGTTACTGATTGTGAAGATCCCAGTTTAAGTCTTGATGGGAGACTTCTTATTTGTGTGACGAGGTCAAAAGTAACATTTGGATGGTCAATTTCCTAATCTATAAGCTTATATAACACTTAACTCTACTCCGAGGAAGTCAGTATTGACATAATGGAGAGAGCCCTGGATGTGGAGTCAGAGAGACGTATATCCAAATCATTCCTCTCATGCTTACTAACTGTGGTCACATCAACTTTTTGTACCATGGGAACTATGGCACCTCTTTCATGGGATTGTTGTGAGATAATTTATTACTTTTCAAAACATTGAGGCATTAAGTCAATAGAAGGCATGTAAGGGGAAGCAGTTGGGGTCAAAGAGAAGAATTTTAGAGGTCCACAAGCTCTGTGTGTGTGGGGGGGAGGGTGTAGGTATGGGTGTAGATATGGTCGTTTTTGTTTTCAAATCAGACCTGTGGCTTCCTTGGTATCAGGATTGCTAATGAGGAATCTCTCTCTTTTGGAATATTGTACAACTTATAATCTTAGCAAGTTTCCTTGAGCACTGAGAGATTTAGTGACTGGAAGGGATCAGAGATGAAACTTGAAACCAAGTCTTTCTGACTTGTCCATTCCCCAAGGCTGTTTGTCCATCCACCATGCATTAATGTTTCTCTATAAATAAGTTATTGGGTAGCAAGGACTGACGTACAGTTTCACTAGTACAGAGAACTCTCTGCTTGGGAAATTCCCTCTATAAAGATGGGACAGAACATTCCCTCAAACTTTGAGAGGGGAAGTGATTTATTTGCTAGGGGCCATGCAGCCAGGATGCAGCAGAACTTTGAAATCCGGTTTTTCAGTCCTCATAGTCCTCATAGTCTATCTTCTTTCTAATGTATTTTGCTGTCTTTAAATATGTTTTTCTCTTATTGTGTCAATAAGGAGTCCAGCATACACAAGAGGGCCTGCTGTACAGGTTCTTAGATATGATTGCCTAAAAAAGAAAGAAACTTTTGAGGGCTCAACAATCACTTTAATCAAGCACATGTATCATTCACTTACTTCAGGTGAAAAAGTCGGCACTCTGAACTTCAGAGAAAATATAAACAGAAATTACAAACAGAAAGACCAACAGACAGGGCTTCTAACTATTTGACCATAGATGATACATTCATTGTTACCAGAGAGAGAAGCACCAACATGTGGGTTTTCAAAGGCGGGGTCTCCTTAGAGGCTGCCCAGAGTCTCATCTGGCACATGAATCTTCTTCCAATAAATAAGCCCCAAAGCATAACCTCACCTCAGAGTATATACCTGCTTTTCAGAGCTGGAGGGCACGACTCTGGTGACCCAGTGCCCATTTACAAATTAACAAAAGGTAGCTGAGGCCTATTAATGGGACAGGAAGATCTTTAGCTCTTCTCACCCACCATTAACTTTACATTAACATTCCAGTTAAATCTAACTGTTGTAGGGCTATATATTACTGATACTATATATTACATATTTTTGAATGAAAGAAATGGACTTTTGTTGTTTCTATCTTTGTATTCTCAGAGTCTAAAAAAATGCTTAACACGTTATTTAAGTTACTTTTCAGTCCTGATTGATTCTCCATGACCCCATTTGAGGTTTTCTTGGCAGAGATACTGGAGTGGATGGCTATATCCTTCTCCAGTTCATTTAACAGATAAAGAAACTGAGGTAAACAAAAACTTGCACAGAGTCACACCGTTAGTAAGTATCTGAGGCCAGGTTTAAACTCCAGAAGATGAGTCTTCCTGACTCCAGGCCCAGCACTCTGTCCACTGAACCACCTAATAAATACTTTTTGATTGACATATGAAAGGGAAATATTTGAAGACCGCATAATCCGTTTATAGTATGATTTTTCAGTCCCTGTTGCTTCTATCTGTTGTCACCTTCTTGTCTTCCTCACTGACGTCAGCATCTGACTCGTTTTCTCCTCAGTGGACCATGATTTTCATACTGATGATCCCTCTGATGACATGACTACATAATTATTTAGGATTGTCAATTCTCATAACCTCACAAACCACACACTGACTTGGCTGAGCTTTAGACCTTAGTTTCTCTTAGAATTACACCACCTCCAAGATTTGACAGAATCTCAGGGCCCTCACTGGCTATCTTGTCCAACTGATATTCAAACAACAATTCAGCTTACAACACCTTTATATAAATTTTAAACTCACAGAACTGGCTGATGTTAAAAATTCTTCCCTTTGGTTATGTCTTTCTTTCCTTGCATCCCTTCTATCATCATTCATAGTGAAAATGATAAATCTATTGTTCAATCTTATTGTGATTTTTCAGCTCAGGCTTGCTTTCCCAGTACGTCACTGGTACTCTTTTTTCACTTTCCTGTGTCTCCTTCCTCCTGTCACTATCCTCTTATCTCTGACACACTTATAATTGACATGAATAGAATCCCAGAGATTTTCCACTACCTCTCACACATAAATACATGAGGTACTGGGAGAACTCAGAAGTCATACATATTATATGTGTATATGATGTATGTATGGGTATATATATATATATATATATATATATATATATATATATATAATCATTAACTTTTGGACATAATATTGGCACAGCAGACACTTTTGATTACTATTTCTTTTTCTTTTAATTTTAATAATATTATTTTATTTTTTGCCCAATTACACACAAAAACATGTTTATCATTCATTTCTGTTGTTTTTTTTAAAACTTAGTTGCAAATTCTATCTCTTCTTCCCTCCCCTCTTCCTGGTCCCCTGAGACACAAGTAATTTGATATAGGTTATACATGTACAATCATGTAAAATATATTTCCATGTTAATCATTGTGTCAAAGAAAATTTGAACTAAAGAAAAGGTAAGTGAAAAATAGAATGCTTTGGTGTTTATTAAGATGCTATCAGTTCTGTCCTGAGAAGTGTATAGTATTTTTCATTTTGCTTCCTTTGGGAGTGTCTTAGATCACTATACTGCTGAGAAGAGCTAAGTCATTCACAGTTGTTCATACAATGTTGCTGTTATTACATAAAATGTTCTCCTGGTCCTACTCCCTTCACTTTGCATCAGTTTGTGTAAGGCTTTCTAGGATTTTTTAGAAATCATTCTGCTCATCATTTCTCAGAGCACAATAATATTCCATTATAATCATATATCTAATTACTACTGCTTAAGACATATAGCAACATACACTACAGTCCATGGCACCAGACTGTGCCAGGAATTCAACATAATACATAGAAATGGAAACAAAAATACTGGGACATCACCCTCGTTACTTGACTCCACAGAGCTATATTATTCTCTGCTATCGAGGTTTCATCTCTTGTTGTCCTTATCAACAGAAGCTGCGGTTCAGTGCATTGATCACTTCAGGATCACAAACACAAACATCTGGCCTCCTTCTGCAGTTAGAAACTGTCTCTCAGCAGAGAGAGAGAGAGGTTTGCGTCCTCATTGGGGTTATTTGCAACAGCTTCTGTTTCCTGCTTCCGAGACCACTTGCCCTGTTTTGAGGATTTGGGTAGCACCTTTACCCCATCTATTACCTCTTGAAAGTTTTAGAAGCCACTAACCTACAATCTCTGGATTGGTTCTCCATCATTCTCAGGCTCTGAATCCTCATTTTGGGGCAAGTGACAAGATCCAAATTCTTTTCTCTTGATTTGAGGTTACACTGAAGAATGCAAAAAATTAGTTGTTTTCCCTTACTAGAAATTTATGGTACGTAACCTCAGCTGAGTAGTTGTGGCTGATCAACAAACCTTTTACTGTATCCAACTTGACTCCATATCTGGATTGTCCATATCAAGTATTCCACTTCTTTTTCTCTTTACTTAAGTCCCCAACTGTGACTCCTAGCTTCAGCAATTACAGCAGGTGTGTAAGTCTCCTTTATCAAAGAGTATTGTGACTACTCACCATGATTTTCTTTGGCTTTCCTCTTTTTCTGTTTAAAATACTCCTGTATGTTTAGTTACTCTTTGCTTTATCTGGTCCCAGAAAAACAAACCCCTCTTCCTAACTAAATCAAGAAAAGCAGTGTGATGAAATAGCTAGAGAATTGGCCTTGGAGTCAGGAAGACCTGGGTTGAAATCCTGTCTCTTATACAAACTATTGTAGAAGACAATATTCAATTAATCGACAAACATTAATTAAATATCTACTATATGCAAGGCACTATGCTAAATGATAAATACAAAAAAGAAGCAAGTCTCTTCCCTTAAGGAGCATATAATCTAATAGGGGAACCAACATGCAAATAATTATATATGAAGCAAACTATATACAGGATAAATAGGAAATAATTAACAAAGGGAAGGCACTGAAATGAAGAGGGTTAGGAAAAGGCTTTCTATAGTAGGTAGGATGTGAGTTGGGACTTAAAGGAAGCTAGAAGGTGAGTAGTTGGAAGAGAAGAAGGAGAGTGTTTCAGGCATGAGGGACAGTCAGAGAAAATGCTCGGAGCCGACAGATGAAATATCTTGTTTGTGGACTATCCAGGAGGCCAGTGTCAATGCATGGAAGAATACCTGTACAAAAAGATTGGAGAGGTAGGAGGGGACCGGGTTTTGAAGGGTTGTGTATGTCACACAGAATATTTTGTATTGTTCCTGGAGGCAATGGGAAGCCACTGGAGTTTGCTGAGTTGTGGGGTAATATGGTCAAATCTCCATTTTAGGAAAACCATTTAGTGACTGAATGGAAGATGAACTGAAATGGGCAGGGGGTTGAGGCAGTGTTTTGTGATTTTTTATAAAAGTTCGGATTCGCTCCCATAAATAACGCTCTCGAACAAGTTCGGTTAAAAGTGAAAGTAAAATTTTATTCTCTAGATAGTACACGGGATAGAGGTTTTAGACTCACACAAAAAACAAGACAACACAATAGCTATTAATATCACTCCTAGTATAATAAGAAGATAGATAGGAAGAAAATACATCACCAATTCAAGGGAACCTCAACACTCAAGCGGCTGGGTGCCCCGTTGCAGCCTCAATCAACTTGAATTGGGAAAAGATTTTTCCGGGAGAAGCGTCCTTCCCACGGATGAAGCTCAGAGGCTGCTAGAAATCGGGTTATTTTTATAGGGTATCCAAACAAAGAAGGCTTCGTGCCAATTGTAGTTATATAAGCTTTTTGGCAAAAAAAAGGGTTTCAACAGGTGTAGCTAAAGTTAATTTTAAGGATCATGTCCTTGTGGATGTATTCCATTGGTCTGAAGCTTGATGGTCTCCTTATCAATGTAGTATGTTTTAGGGAGGGGAGCCACCTCTCCCTAAACAAACGTATTCCAGGAATGGCTAGTTCC
>JAQQSK010011801.1:0-12130 GCA_028658325.1 Potorous gilbertii
CCGTCTGATCTCATTTTAGAGAAGAATCTGAGACCCAGTCAGGGTAGTGACTTGTCCTAGGTTAGGATTATGTTCTAAAAATCATAGATGGAATTTGAACCCAGATTCTCTTAACTCAGAGAAGTTGAAAATTTCACGGTAAGATTTGGAACTCAAGAAGATCTTACAGATAGAATCCAATTATCTCAAACTAAGACCCAGAGAGAGGCATTGCCCAAGGTTATGCAAATGGTAAGTGGCAGAGTTGAGAGTTGATCTGAGGTCTTGTCATTTAAAGTCCACTGTTCTTTTGATCACCTAGTGTGGCCTCCACACAGCCTGTCTTAGTCATAACACCTCCCATAGTGACCCAGTAACTTACTGTTGTAAGCACCCCAACATACACATGGTAGTCTGCTATCACAGGTTCTTAGATCTGCATTCATAAAAAGAAAGGCGACTTTTGACGGGTTAGCACTTTAATCAAGCACATGTATCATTCCTTTAACCAAGCACATATATCATTCACCTAATTCAGAGGAGTGAGCACTCTGAATTTCAAAGAAAATACAGAGAAATCAAAGATCAATAGACATGGCTTCCTCTGTCTGATCATAATTCAACATACAGGTCCAACTCTCCAACCACAGTTACCAGAGAGGGACGTACAGATATCTGGGTTTTTAACGTAGGGGCGGAGCTTCCCAGAGTCCTCATCTGGCCAAACAAAATCTTCCAGTAAGTCTCAAAGTAAAACCTCAACTCAGAGTATTTTTTTTAGAGTCAGAGGGCATCACAACCCTTGAGAACCAGTGCCTCATTAACTAGAGGCTTAGGCCTTCCCGAAAATTTTCCCTAATCAAGCTCCCTTTAATGAGCAGACCCATTAATGGATGGGGAAGATCTTTAATCACATTAAAATAATTAACAATACAAATACATATATTGTTCTAGTTAAGGAAACTCTTGTTTTTGTACTTTACTCCTAGTAAAGACTCTTGATTGATAAAGGCAAGATTCAATCAGAGGCACACGATTATACTAAAACAAAAACAGCAAAAGATCCTATTTTGCTTGCCATCACAAGCTTTTAAACCAAGAGAGAGCCTGAAGCAGATAAAGTTTGTCTACTCCACTCTTGCCTTGGAGTCAGAACTTAAGAGTTACACTTTTCACTCTGACACTGATTAGTAGGATGACCCTAGATAACTTTATTTCTGTGCCTCCTGGTTCTCATCTGGGAAATGGGGATAAGAACACTTGTACTACCCTAGATTTATTGAAATAGCTTTGTAATTGGTCTTCAGCAGGTCTCCAGAGCTATCAGTGGGAATTTTCTTAACTATGGACCTGATCATGTGACTTCCCCTACTCAGTAAACTCCTGTGACTCCCTATGGCATCTGGAATAAAATATAAATTGTTCTCTTGTTAAAGGACTTTACAACCTGGCCCAAACCTATCTTTTTTAGACAATACATCCAGTCTCACTTTACAAGTCAATCAAAATGGCCTCTTTGTTTTTCACACATCGTAATTCATTTCATCTCTGTGCTTTAACATTGCTTCTGCCCCACTGCTGGAATGCATTCTCTTTCCCCTCCCCCTCCCATAGAATTCCCCCTCTTTATTCAAGACACAACTCGAATATCGCCTTCAGCGTGAATCCTTTCCAATTTCCCCAACTAATTCTACCCCTCCTAATTCCTTTGTATTTAAATACATTATTTTCATTTGTATTTACTCTATTTATGTTTATTCTATAAGTACTTCTATGTGTATATGCTGACCTCCCATCAGAGCACAAGCTTCTTGAGAGTAGGTATCGTTCTATGTTTTATGTTTGTATCCTTGTCAGAGTTCCTGGCACATGGCAACTTCTTAGTAAATGTTTGTTCATTGACTAATTGACTATAATCTTATAAAGTTGTTTGGGACAGTGAAAAATTAGGTGACTTGCCTTTGAACACACTAGTTTGTGTCAGAGGCTCTAGTTTGTCAAGCTTTTGAACCCTCTGTTCACTATATTTCCTTCTTTTACCTTGGAACATAAAATGTCAGAGCTGGGACTTTAGGACCTGGAATATCAGAGACTGGAGGCATGTTAGAACATAGAACATGGAATATCGGATATGCGAGGCATCTTGAATTATAGAATGTCAGAGTTGAGGAACCTTAGAACATAAGCTATATCATGTCCGAGCTCAGAGTAAGTTTGGAACACTGAATGCAGAAGCCAGAGCTGGGAGGGATTTCTAAGATCATATGATCCAAATGTTTTTTTTAAGTCAAATGCCCAGTCTAATGGTAAAGTGGAACCCACGACCTCCAGAATCCTTTACTTCTTCTTTCTGGACCATTGCATCACTGTGGCCTTTTAGTCAATGCTAGGAAGGAAGAGTTTAACATAGAAGGCTTGAAATGACCTCATGAGGGCAGCATTACTTCAGAGATGAATATAACAAGTAATAAAATTACTTGTTTTGGAGTTGTCTAATGATTCTAATCCTTCAAAACTCCTTTAACTGATGTGAGCTGGAGATTTTCTTATGGAACTAGGAATGTGCATATACTCTCCTCTCATTTTTCATCTCTTTTTCTTTCTATTGGCTAATTCCCTTTTATAAATATGATCAGGTCTCTGGCATCCTTCAAAACCTTTCACATGATCCTGATATTCTGTCTAAACATCACCTTGTAACTTTTTTCCTTTGCACCAGAGGTGTCAGATTTGGGTCAGCCCCTAAGCCACAAACCTCAGAGGGCAGCCCAAATCAGATTAAAATGTAATTGAGAATCTTTAATAAAATAAAAATATAACACTACATAGAGAATGTTAATTTATCATTTTCTGTCAATATGCAGTCTTCTCGATATGAGTTGGACTCCACTGCTTCGTATTCACTATCTCTATGTCAGTGTCACCTACCATACCAATACAAGTGGTCATACTAACTGACTGCCATCCTCAAGGACATGTGTAACCGGAAAAGGAGGGGATCTGGTGATATAGTGAGGGCAAGCTTTAATATTTTACTCTCAGTCATAACATTTTAAAGACCTCCAGGACACTGGATGGATTCTCTATGGGAGATTTATAGAAAGGTATAGATAAGATTTACACAAGTGAGAAGGCACAGATGGGTTACAATTTGTGCTACTGGAATTAATCCTCCCCTTCCTACCCCCTGCAATGAAAACTCAAAATCCATCTGAGTATCCAAGGAACTCCATTTACCTCCATTTCCCCTGTGTAAAATCAAAGGGATTAAATGAACTCCCAGGTCCCTTTCCCAATCCCTCTACTTACTTCAGCAACACTTCCTGTTTCATATGTTATCTGTAAATTCTCCTGTGTCTCCATGGGATTTTCCTCATTAGAATGTTAGCTTCCCACAGGGTAGGGAAGATTTCAATTTTTAGTTTTTGTATCACCAATACTTAGCACTGTGCCACACACATAATAAGTTGATTGATTACCTCTCTAATATTCCGTGATGGACTCTTTCAATGTAGAAAACACTGATGATTCTGCCATTCTGTGATGGTGTTGGCATATGGAGCTCCATCAATGAGCTGCTCTTGCCTTTATATCTTCACTGACCCTAGTGGAATGGGAGCTCATTGAGGGAAAAAGTTATTCAGACTTTGCCTTGGTATCCTCAGAGTCTAACCCAGAGCCTGGATCATAGTAGTCAAAACAAAAAGATTTATTCAGGTCCATATGACCCTATGCTTAGCTCTGGGGGATATAAAGAGATGATTTCCTATGCAATTTCTACTTTCCAGGGTCTCACCAATATTATCTGCTTCTTGTAATATCTCCAACTAAGTTGTATTATTATTTCTACTGTTATTATTTTATTTTATCTTTTTATGGAGATGAATTGTGTCCAAGAAATGATGTAGACAACAAGAAAAGGAAGGAAATGGGAGAGGAAAAGGCACATATTGAGCAGAAAGAATAATAATTCAGAAGAAACATTGGTATTTGGGGATAGTAGGAAAAATAAGGCTAAAGGTTGGAGTCAAACTGTGGGAACAAAAGATAATAGAGGAGAGAATTTTCACTTTAGTCGATAAGCAGTAGGGAGTAATAGACTATTTTGAGGGTGTCAGGTGATGATTTAATAGTATTTTTTCCCAAGTACATGTAAAGATAGTTTTCAACATTCACTTTTATAAGATTCTAAGTTCCAAACTTTTCTTCCTCCTTCCTCTCCAACCTTCTCAAGATGACAAGCAATCCAATACAGGGCATATTTGTACATTTCCGCTTTAGTCACACTGTGAGGGAAGAACCAGATCCAAAGGGAAAAACCAATAGAAAGAAAATACAAAACAAACCTGAGAGCTATAGTATTATCGTCCATTTACAGAAGAGAAAGGCAGCCTGGCATAGTGGATAGTAAGCTGGACTTGGCATCAGGAATATCTGAATTCAAATCCTTCAATCTGCATTCAGACTCCATAGTTCTTTCTCTGGATATGGATGATATTTTCCATCACGCGTCTTTTGGAGTTGTCTTAGATCATTTTATTTCTGAGAAGAACTCGGTCTATCAAATTTAATCATTGCACAGTGTTGCTATGTACAGTGTTATCCTGGTTCTCCTCTCTTTACTCAGCATCAATTCATATAAATCTTTCAAGGTTTTTCTAAAATCTGCGTGTTCATCATTTCTTATAGCACAATAGTATTCCATTATATTCATGTACCACAACTTGTTCAGCCATTCCCTAAATAATGGACATCCCCTCAATTTCCAATTCTCGGCCACCACAAAAAGAGAAGCAATAAATACTTTTCTACATGTGGGTCCTTTCTCTTTTTATGATGTCTTTGGGATATGGACCTACTAGTGATATTTTTGGATCAAGGAGTACGCACAGTTTTATAGCCCTTTGGGCATAGTTCCAAATTGCTCTCCAGAATGGTTGGATCAGTTCACAATTCCACCAATAATGCATTAGTGTTCCAGTTTTCTTGGTAGATGATTTTTAGGAAGATTTATTTTGGAGACAAAGATCCCATGCCAGACTGAACAGAGAAGTCAGACTCAGAGTTAGAACTAGATTCAAGTCCCATTACTGATAGATTTGGTCATATGAACCTGAACAAAGCTCATAATCTCTCAGTAGTAGCCTCAGTAAGCTCCTTAAGATTCTAAATTGCAGAGCTGGTAAAGACAGCCATCATTAAAAGAATTTTCTCATTGAGAGTGCCTTACACAGGTGAAATTATAAGTTTATTAAAAATTTAAGTCATATTTGACTAATTTTGAGCTATGCTTGTTAATCCTATAAGGTGACCCTGGAAAGATGCAATGCCAATTTAAATGGGAAGATCTTTCTCATTCATTAATAGGCTGAAGTGACCTGCTAAAATCATATGGCAGCCCAAGTCACATGTGGTGGGAGGAGCTCACTGAATGGGTGGAACAGAACTGAGAGGAAGTTACTGAGAGTAGGTATGGTGGAGGGAGAGAGAGGACACAGGCAAGCAGGTACAGCTAGGTCCATGAGTGTTTTACTGTAGGAAGACCCCAGTGGGTTGGGGGTGAGAGAGAAGGGGCAAGGCTTGGGAATAGCTTTGTTCCCTGCAGAGTGATAATGTGTCTTGACTTCTTGGTTACTATGATGGTTTTGGCTTTCTGGTTTGGAGATCTGGCTTTCTGGTATCCGAATAATTGTTTTTCTTCCGCCTTCAATATGAACAGTCTGTTATACTTTGCTATTCCAAACTATGCACTCAGGAAAATCACAAGTTTGGTGAAAAAAATTACAGATGAGGGAACTGAGATTGAGATAGGATTTTATGGATTTGAAGTAAGAAGACTAGGGTTTGAACTGTATTTTCCCCTTTTACTAGTCTTGTCACTGGAAAAAGGAATGTAGGATTGCCAAGCAGCATTGAGAGCCTATTTGAGATTATATGGTAGACCCTGTCAGAATGGTTAAGTGATTTTCTCCACCTTCATCCTGTGCACATGCATAGAACTGAAGGCCACAAATGGCAGTAGTGATCCAAGGCAGGGTCTTAAATGAGGGTAATCAGTGATATAATAAAAGGGCTATGGATTCAAGAGATGAGGACAACATAGAATTGAATTACTTCACCAAGGAGTTAAGAGGGAAAGAATAGGAGAGATTGTCTAGTGCAAGGAAGATGACCTAGGAGAGAACTGAGGGGTCAAGAGATTAGAGGTCACAGTATGGATAAAGAGTAGGATTATGTAAAGGAAGACAGAGAAAGTAAAAAGCTGATAGATTATCAATGGATCAGGGAACTTCATAATTCTTGAAGGCAGAAGTGGTATATTTTTCAGTTATGGCAGGTTCAAAGATATGACCAACTCTGTATGAAGTAGGGTGGTAGAATGGCTCATGGGAGGTGATTAGGTTGAGAAACTGAGTGATTAGGATTTCTGCAGGAGAATCAACATGAGTGAATTCTTCTAACATGAGATAAGAGTTGAGGAGGAAAGAAAAATTGTAAGCCGGGTATCAAACTCTTTAAGGGAGGAGGGAGAATGACGTGGGAATTTGTAGACCGTAGTTCCAGGACTTTAACTGGGTGAAATGAATATCATGAATCAGCACATATTACCAGGCTGTGAATTGTGGTTACTGTCTGATACACCTTGTAAATTATGGTCCTTCGATTTTGATTATATGTGACTTCCAAGTTCCCTTTTGCCAATTTTATTTCCTTTTTATACTGGCTACTTATATACTTACTATATTGACTGTGGTGGGGGAGGGGACTTTCAGGGGGACTAGAATAAGATGCAGTTTTCACCCAGTTTTCCATATCCCAGTTGAGTGATTGGATTGGAAGAAGAAGGTAAAAACTGCCTTGTGCTGATGCAGATGGAAAGGGTTGCTTTGGGACAGATAGGAGAGGCCAAGTTCCCAGTAGCCTTTGACACACTGCATGTAGCAGGAGATGTAAGACTCAGGGCCCTAGTGCATGGGGATGGAGTGAGTGGGGATTCTCACCTGAGAAGTCTGGTGATAAAGTGGTAACAGGAAATGTTCCCTTTGAAGATGAAAGATACCAGCCTGGCCCGCAGTAGCCTCTCTCTATTCTTCCCCTCTTCATACAGTGAGGGAAAAAGAATCCCTGCTTCTCAATCATGGCTCACTAAGCTCTTTCAGCTGTGCATACTGCTCTGATGAACTGTGAGTCACCAACTACCATCCTTTCAGTAACAAGGAGGGAAACACTGCCTTGCCTACTCACCTGCCACCATCTCATAGAAGCTTCTGGGTCTTACCTTTTGTCTTGCTGCTATATCCTAAAAACCTCCTGGGACTCTTACCTAACCTGTTTATGGACCCTTAATATTTCCAGGCCTTTCCAGATGTTCTTCAACTGCAGTCTCTAATCTTTGTTGTCTACCCCAATTAGAGTACGAGCACCTAGAGAGCAGAGATAGTTTTGCTTTTTCTATTCCTATCTCAAGCACTTAGTGGAGTGCTTAGCACATAGTAGGCACTTGTCAAACTTCATTCATTTATTCATTGAATCATCATAATGAGTGGGATAACCGGTCTCCACAAAGGGACATTTTCCCCAGTCATTTTCTGCATGTTTGATCACATGAATCTTCACCATCATTCTGTGATCTGTGTCATGTTGCTTCATCTCTTGTTCTCTTAGCCTAAAATTGTTAATAATTCTCACAGCAGGCGGCAGGGTGGGGAGGAAGCTTCTGGACAAATGATATCATATTTAAAATTAGGTTAATTAACATGTATATTACTTTGTCTCATAGGGTTATTGTTGTGCTACTGTTCAGTCATGTTTGACTCTTTGTGATGCCCCTTTGGTGTTTTCTTAGCAAAGATACTGGAGTAGTTTGCCATTTCCTTCTCCAGCTCATTTGACAGATGAAACTGGGGCAAACAGGGTTAGGTGACTTGCCCAGGTCACACAGCTAGTCTGGATTTGAACTGAGGTCTTCCTGGTTCCAAGCTCAGTGCTCCATCCCCTGAGCTGCCTAACTGCCCTAGGGTTGTTATTACAATCCAGACATGAAGAAATAGCACCTGAAAGGGAGAAGCCTGATATATTGGACAGAGTATTAGATTTAATGGACAGAGACTAGAATCAGGGTCTTAAAATTATACCTGGCTGTGTGACTTTGGTAAGTCATCCATCTGGGTCTCAGTTTCCCTCTCCGTAATATTAGACTAAGTGGACTAAATGATCTATATTCTTGATATTCTCTGACTATATCACATTCAAAGTGCTTTATAGATGTAAAATTCTGTAAAGTTTTAATCTACTGGTCATTGGATATCTTCCTTGTAATTTCAATTTTTGGACATGGTGTTAATTTTACTGAACGATTGAAAACCTCTTGCTAAAAGAGTTCCTTCTTGAGATATCCTGATCTGTGTTTTAGAATAGGGAGAACACTGGACAAACTACGTGCCTTTGAATTCTTCTTCCTGGGCCTCAGTTTCTCTTTTGTAAGTTGAGAGGCCTGGACTAAGTCAGTATTAAAGGTCTCTTCCAGCTCAGAACATAGAACATAAAATGTCAGAGCTAGAAGAAACCTTAAAATACAGAGTGTGTGAGCTGGGAGAGACCCTAGGATATAGAATGTTGGTGCAGAATGGGAATATAAAACAGAATATAAAACATACCAGGTCCCAGGTCCCTTCTAGTTCTAACATCCCATTTCCTAAGGTCCTTTGAAGTTCTGTCATTTTGCATTTTAAGACACATTTGGGTCTAACATGCTATGACTATGATCACATGATTCTCCTGGCTCATCTATGCTTTTCAGTATCTTTCTGTGCAATAGTTAGGATTCCATCACCCTGGATCCCATGAAATAACAGTTTAACTGCTTGTACTACTTATAAACAAAACTCTGAACCTGGAGACTCAACCATAGGAGACCACTGCCCCAGAGGACCCAAGCACATAGACATATGCAAGTTTCTGTCTGATCTCAGCCCCGGTGATGAGTGGGATGAACTGGAAACCCATGGCAGACCTATCTTAGCTTGCACCCTGTTGTCTATCCCTCCATAGCAACTAAGTTTAGGTCAAAGCATCTTTCTAGTACAAACTGTGCAAATACTTTGATATATAAAACCTCCTGAGGATCACAGGCATACTGACTCATCTGCACCAAAAATTCAAATTCAGGGTCTGGCAAAGAATGTACCTTTTGCAGAGATTGTTTTTATGTTTTTAAGTCCACGTTTTTCCTTGCCCTCAGAAGCATCCTGGAAAATTGAGACATTTGCCACCTGAGAGTCATGACTCCAACTCTTTGCTGGTCATAAATCCCTTCATTTTAAGACCAGCAGGTGGAGGCACCTGCAATCATCACAGAAGGCTCCCAGATCTTCATGGAGCCAGGTACGTATGTCCTAATAAGTAACTATTAGTATCGTGGCACTTAGTAGGCACCCAAAAATAATTATTGAACTGGTCCTATCCCATAATTTTACAGATAATAAAACTGAGGTCCAGAGAGGAGAAGTGACCTCACACATCCAGTTTATGACAGAGACAGAATTAGGACGTAGGTCTTCTGACTTCTAAGTTAAAGCACTGTACCAAAGATGCTTCTTGGACTTTCCTTCCCCTTTAACAGGCTCTTTCTTAACCTGGGGTTTGTGAATACACACACACACACACACACACACACACAAACATATATATTTGTATGTAGGTTTACATATATAAAAATATTTCATATAAAATATATTGGCTTTCTTTGTAGTTCAATGTATTTTATTTTATGCATTTAAAAACATTACACTGGAAATGAATTTATAGACTTCATCATATTGCCAAAGTGGTCCATAATTCCAAAACAGATTAAGAATCTCTGTCCTATTCTACTCTTGTACACTCCATCTTCATTCTAAATGCTCAGCCAATGATCATCTTAAGGTCATCTTTCAAACTCCTGACCTCACCCTCACTGGAAAGACAGAACTTATGAGTAGAAGTCTGAGTACCCAGGGTGGAAGAATTTCTATATAATTTGGGGCATATTTCAGATTATAAGTTTGTCGAATTTTTCTATATATAATTTGTTCCTTTGATAGGAATTCATATCTGACAAATAAACTCTGATAAAAATAACATATTTCACCTATTGAAGATTTGAACTCAGATACTACGTCCTCAACCACCCAGGGGTATTCCTCACCCTGCTTCCAGCCCAGTCATGACGTAATCTAGCTGTTTTTCTTAGATCAGTTATAAATTCTCTATTTCATGAATCTATTTTGAATTTTGAGTATTTCTTGAGTCTAGTTTTTTTGGATAAATATGCATGAATTTTTATTATCAAGGGTTTTTTGTAAGACATAAAGTTAAGAAAAATTGCTCAAAACAACTATTTTTATTTTCTCATCTTTTGAATTTTAATTGTTTTTTGATATTGTTAATTTGATTTGCTTCTAGAAATTTGCTATCAGTTTGCCTATTTTATTTATTTACAAGGACCAATAGATAGTTTTGCTTCAAATGCTATACTTGTTTTCAATTTTATCTCTTTAATTTCAGAATATTTATTCTTGTACTTATTTTTTTAAATTGCTCACCCAATTCATTGGTCTGCACTCTCCTCTCCTCTCCTCTCTCTCTCTCTCCTCTCATTCTCTCTCCTTTCATTCTCTCTGTTCTTTTTTCTTTCTCTTTCTCTAAAATATTTAAACATTTTCCCTTCAGTTCTATTTTAACTGCTCTTCATCTTCACCACCCGACTTCCCCAACTTCCTTCAAGTTCAGCTAAAACTCATCTTCTATAGGAAGCCTTTCCTGATCCCCCTTAACTCTAGTGCCTTCTCTCTATTGAGTATTTCCATTTTATCTTTTTTGTACATAGTTATTTGCATGTTGTCTCTTTCATTAGACTCTGAGTACAGGTACTGCCTTTGGCTTTTGTATCTGTAGGGCTTAGCACACAAAATGTTTGGCACATAGCAGCCACTTATGAAATGCAACCAAGCAACCAACCAATGGACTCACTGACTTCAGGCTGAATGACTCTCAGTGTCTTTTCCCTCTGAAGACTGACTGATATCCATTAAGTAAAATTCACAGGCCTTAAGCCCATTGGTCCTATTGGGGAAACCTGTAATGATTTCCCTTGGAGTCTTAGCCCATATACAAATGACTTTTAAAAAAAATCTTAGTACCAGCTAGTAAAGCCATTTCTTTCTCCTCTTCCCAGAATCACTACCCAGATTTCCCTTTTCTGTTTTTCATTTGAGATCATTTATTAATGCAATATGGAGTGGAAATAAATTTCATATCAACAAAGCACAGAGAGTACCATGGATCAGGGGCCTTTAGTATTAATTCTTGTTGGATGATGATGACAGTCTGGGGTGGGATGGTTCAATAAGGTGAATCCATGACAGAAATATAACTTTTATTTTCAGTTAATTATATCACAGCAACTTCAATTAATATGTTAAAGTAGTCAGTTTTGGCTAAGGGAAATTGATCAATTAAGTGTCAAGGAGAATCTTGGAAATCCATTCACAATGCACACAAAATTAGCTGCTTGGCTTTCTTGGAATATCTCCAGTTCAGTATTCCTGCCTCACATTTGGGAATGGTGACTGTGGTAAGTCTATCATGAGATATCCATTGCTGGTGTGGGGACAGGAGGCAGGTTGTCTCTTCTGAAATTTTTTTAGGCACAGAAACACCTTAATTAATCACCATAAAGTTAAAGTGTAGTTATGTAGATAGAATATGGGCTTAGATTTGAGACACCTTACTCCTGTCCCTTAAAAGTTGTATGACCTTGTACAAATTCCTTAGCCAGTCTATTTCTCAGTTTCCATAGCTGTCAAATGGAGATGTTATCAGCTACCCTGCCTACCTCAGAGCTATTGTGGAATCTAACAAGATAATACCATATACTTTCAGATTCCTTTCCCTTTTTTTCACCAAAGAGCTTACATTGTGTATTTCTTTTTTTTTTAAATTTTTATTTTATTTATTTATAAATGTTCTACAATCACTTCCTTAAAATTAAGATTTTATCCCCCCACACCTTCCCCCCCTACCCCCCTCCCTCCCCATGACAGCATACAATTCTTTATAGGTTCAACATATATTTTCCTACTGAGCATATTTTCACTGTAGTGATGTTATG
>JAQQSK010011802.1:0-12130 GCA_028658325.1 Potorous gilbertii
AGGAGGGAGCAATCTGAAGTCAACACTCGGGGAGGGACAGGATCAAAAGAGAGAATAGAAACAATGGGGGGCAGGATAGGATGGAGGGAAATATAGTCTTACACAACATGACTATTATGGAAGTCATTTGCAAAACTACACAGATATGGCCTATATTGAATTGCCTGCCTTCCCCAAAAGAATAGGTGGGGAGGGAGGGATGGGCAGAAGTTTGAACTCAAAGTTTTAGGAACAACTGTTGAGTATTGTTCTTGCTACTAGGAAATAAGCAATACAGGTAATGGGGAATTGAAAGTTATCTCGCCCTACAGGACAAAAGAGAAGGTGGGGACAAGAGAAGGGAGGGATGATAGAAGAGAGGGAAGATTGGTGATAGGGGAAATTAGAATGCTGGGTATATTGGGATGGGAGGAGAGGACAAATGGGGAGAAAATTTGGAACCCGAAATTTTGTGAAAATGAATGTAAAAAGTTAAATAAATAAATTTATATTTAAAAAAAAAGAGAATGTTGAATGAATGTTTTACCCAAGGCCTTGTAAACATTTTGTTATTTAATTGTTATTACAATGTGAGAAAATATAACTATCTAGCCCTAAGCTGTAACTGGTATACATACACACACACACACACACACACACACACACACACACACACACACACACACAGAGTCAGAGAGAAAGACAGAGAGAGAGAGATGCTTTTTGAAGTAAATTTCCTTGAGACTATATTTTGATTTTGGATGTGATTGAATCATCATTAAGCCAGTAATCTACCATTCAAGAGAAATGCTATGTGTTGCCCAAAGGGAATGAGATTTGAGAACTGTTATAGGAGAGTGTCTGTGGTAGACAAAGTTCAGGAGACAACCTTATGGTTATGGTAGGAGCCCTTTGACTTAATTTCCCCTTTGCGCTATTTTTTTAAACAGGAAAATTTCCCAACTGGTTAGTTCTGAACCTGACCATAATCCACTGTGAATAACGTGGAACCTGGTTGCATAATTGGCTACTACAAAATAAAGGTTAACTTTGACTCCTACTTGGAATGAGACAGAGCTAAAGGAGTTTTCCTCTGTTATATTTCTATCAGGTCAATCTGTTCCTTGAAGGGATAGTCTTGATATTGTTAGAACCATGTCCTTCTCTTTTTCCCTTCCTAGCAAATTTCTATAACCAGGGTAAGAGAAATATAAGGTATATGTCTATCTATATGTGAATGCTAAATCTTCTTGTTGCAATAGTCAAACATCTCTGGGTTACTATTAATGGGATGTAATTATGAACACCTTACTGTTTTTAATCTGAATTTGTACTTAACTTCCTATCATCCTAAACAACTAAGCAAACGTAATTAGGCTTACCATCTCATTGCTAATAGGCGTTCGTGGGTAACATTAGGTCTACAGAGTGCCACATCTTTTCTAAATGTTGTGATGATTAGGGATAGATAGAAAGAACAAGTTGTATGTGAGATAAATTCTATAAACTTTCAGATGAACTGTAACTGTTGCTCTTCCTATAGTTGTTTATAAGATTGATTCCATTTTTTGCCATATGAACTAATGTCTATAATGCCAACCTGATTAAATTCTTTTTTATGACTTCCTGTCACTAGTAGGCTATAGCAGGAAAGGCAGAGGTATTGGATAGTCCAGGAGAAGGCAGGAGGTGAGACAGCAGCAGCCATAATAACAGGACCATCCCCAACATTCCACCACCTTCAGCACGAGCAACAGTAGCAGGGGGTGCCCTCTGCTTGGTTGCCTCAGTAAGATCTGTTTGCTGAAAATAATTGCTTCCTAAGCATTTTGTAAACATGCAGGTCATGCATGGGAGGTCTCTAAGACCAAGAGATAGATTGTTATAATATAATGAGTTTCCCACATCACCCCCCCCCCAACATCTCTGACTTGCGCATGGTCTTTCCTGGGATATAGATTAGATCCCCAAACAGAGACTTTACCTTTTGATAGTGGCACCCTTGGAAGAGGTCTAGGTGCTGAGAGCCAAGTCCTAGAAAGCAAGAGTCAAAAGGGGAACATCTGTCCTCCCAATGATTGTTACAAAACAACACTCATGAATCATAAAAATCTAATTTAAATTGCTTTAATATTTACAGTTTTAAAACACACACGACTAAATTAAAAGGATATAAAACACAACTCACTTTCCAAATTCAAGATATACTGGAAATCATGCTGTAGGCTGAATTTGTTCATTGTTCAATTGTTCATTGGTAGAAGTTTTCTCACCAGGAATTCCCCACTTTTCATTTATCAATGTAATCATAGCTATAGACTCCCCATTTCTGTGCTCCACCTACACCTCTACATGAACTATATTCACATGGATCTCTTCAGATAACTCCTATTTCTCCACTTCATTGGAATTGTTTTCCTTTGTAGCTTCAAAATTTTATTCTCAAGAGTTTTCCACCCTCCTGGGCTAACTGGGAACAAAGGCTTTTTTAGTCTAGGGCAGTGGCATCAGACTCAAAATAGAAATGGATCCTGGCTACATGTTGACTTAGAAAAACATGAATTAGCATTATCTATATTGCGTTGTATTTTTATTTATTTTGTTAGACATTTCCCAATTACATTTTAATCTGGTTCAGGAGTTTTGCCCACAGCATGCTTCCTGGAAGCCTTGAGTTTAACTAACACCTCTGGTCTGGGATCTATCCAGCTTCTCTTTTCTTAGAATCCTTTAAAATCTTTCCCCAAATCTAGAGTGCAAGTCAGACTACGCCCAGCTTTTCTCTTTTTAATCACAAACTCTTAGGAGGAAATGGACACTTTCCTGCAATGTTCCCATCATTTTCAACCTAGCAACCCATTCTTCTCTGCTAGTAAGAATCAGATCCAGTCGAGAATTATTTGTTGATTCTTCTACCTTTTAGGGTTTGAAGTTTTCTTCTAAATAAATTTTTTAAAATGAAATGATTCTAGAAAGAAATTATTAGCTACTCTTTTAACAGCAAATATCTGGATAATTGAGGTGTGTTAGACTTGTTATTTATTTTCCAAAGTCTTTATCTGTCCTCTTCTCTGGGTGATTTGTAGTTTACTTTGATGACAAAATGAATGTAACACTTTCCATTGCTCTTCACCCAAATTAAGTTCACCATATTACTCTTCCACATATTCTGTCTAGCCTTCTTTATGGTTCCTGTATTTCCTCATATGACTATATCTCACTTTTTATTTATTTTGAGCAAGGGTATTCCAATTAGTGTTTCATCCCACCAGGTTTCTGTGAATACCTGTGAGGTCAAATTTGCCTGCTTGTGTTCAGAACTCTAGTTTATCTTGCCTCCTATGAAATGAATTACCCATGGTCTCGCAACTAGTTAGTGGAAATAGGCTGACTTATCATCTAAAATGCACTATGTTCCCTAATTATCTTTTTTACTATCCTTTCAATTAAAATTCCCATTCCCATGGTCAATCTCAGGTCAATCCCAGAAGGAAAACTATCTGATGAATATATGAATGCTTAATAGCCTCTTAATCCTCCCAGAGGTAGATTTAAAGAAGAAAAAAAAAACTTGGCTAACTCAAATCTCTAATTGATGTCATTTCAGGCAGTGTAAAAATGGGATAAAAAAAGTCTTATAGGATTAAGGGAAATCATTTTGGGGTGAAAGGTAGGTAGGCCAGTTCTTTTGTGAGTCTGCCCCTGAATCAACTTTTCTAAATTTTTCCTGATCCGTTTTCTACCTCTAAAAAACACAGATCCTTTAAAGTTTCTGGGTTCCATGATGAAGTGCAATGACTGTCAGGACTGAGGATGTAGTTTTAAGAGTGTATTCTCTTTCCTTTTTTGAAAATTGGGAGCTGTAAATCATTGACTTATTTAAAATGTAACTCTGGCAATCAACAAGTTTCTCTTAAACATATATACATACATATATACAGGTTCTTTATTTTACCTTCTTATTTGCTGGTGAAGAATACTATTTTGGTTCCTCAAAATAACATTTAATGTAAAACTGCAATTCTGATACATCTGTAGGTTTTGTGACTATCATTTTCCAAAGAATGCATGGATTCACTTAACAATCTACCATATAAGAATCCAAAGATCTCGCCTAATTTATTTCAAGATGCAAGCAGATAGTAATGGAGGGAGGTAGGAGGTGGATTAAGATTAAGGAACAGTTGTCAAAAATTTAAAGTGTTTCCTTCCATTAAGAGCTCTTTCTAAAAATAACCTTAAAAATGTGTCTATTATACTGTAACGTATTTTATGGATGGTCATATATTTTTATTGCATTTGCCTCCTATTCTCAAATACATTTCTCCTACTTATGAAGATTTGACCTTTGTATGTGAAGGACTCCTGGTACCCTTCCCTACCAAGGCCCATAATTGGCAAAAAGCTGGGACCTTCAGGATATGCAGTAATCAAGAAAATATATATTCCTGATTTCTCCCAATGCAACTCATGCTTTATCCATAGTATTTGTTAATAGAATTTCCCCAGAAAAGCAATTTTTAAAGTAGTAATTAGAAATATATATAGTGACCAAATAATGTAAATGAAACGCTAAAAAGAAACTAAATATTGTACCATTATAATGATATGTCATAAAAGAGATGAAGAAAATCACCATTTTTATATTAGAGAATTGGGAGTCTGGTTTCCAAATGTTTCATTTATTGTCAGAAGTAGTTAATTTTGCTTAGCTGTTTTTCTTTGTGATAAGGGAAGCCTCAGTGTCAGCATGGGGAGTGTGTGATTTTATATACAGGAATGACTGTTGGAAAAGCATGTAACACCAATAAAAAAAATTAATGGTTCTAATGGTTCTCTAGTTCTCGATCAGTATTAGTCTCAGGTTTAGCTAGGCAATAAACAAGTATCTATTAAGTATTTATTGTGTGTCATCTACTCTACTAAACATTGAAGATACAAAGGTGAGAAGTCCTTGCCTTCAAGAAAGGTCACATTTTAATGGGGGTGTCAGTATGTACATAAAACATATATGAAAAGTCATCTGATGGGGAAGACACTAGCATCTAGGTAGAAAAAGCCACCTGCAGAAGGTAGAATTTAATCTGAGTCTTTAAGGAAATTGGGAAATCGAGAGGAAACGGAGTAATGGAACTAAATTATGGGTTTAGATAAGGCTATTTTGTTAGCTATACTGGAAACCTAGAAAGGATTTCTGCTCATATACTGATTGCACTACATGATTTCTAATGTCTCTTCCAATTCCAAGTTTCTGTGATTATGTAATCATAAAATTCTCAGTCTCACACTAAGTTGATCTGCCTTTTGGAAAAGATATATAATATTAAAAATCAGAATATGACAATATGTTGTTATAAGAAATGCATTTTAAAGAGCCAGAGTAGAATTTATTTTGCTTCAGCTGATGTAAGAAAAAAAAAACAGAGTTAGCAATCATGATCTCAGGCAAAGTTAAAGTTAAAATAGATTTCATTAAAAAAAATAAACAGGGGAACTACATTATGATAAAAAAGGTACCATAGAAAATGAAATAATATCAGTACTAAACCTACATACTCCAAATACTATAGCATCCAGATTTTTAAAGGAAAAGCTAAATGAATTACAGATGGAAATAGATAGCAAAACTACAATAGTGGGGGACTTCAATTTTCCCCTTTCAGAACTAAATAAATCTAAATTATGTACCAATTTCACTAATGAATATGGATGCAAAAATTCTAAATAAAATGCTAGCCAGAGACTACAACAATATATCACAAGGATTATACATTGCGATCAAGTAGGATTTATATCAAGAATGCAGGGATGGTATAACATAAGGAAAACTATATATACTGGTGGTATAATATATATATATATATTATATATAGATGGTATAAGGAAAACTATATATATAAGCAATAATATATTGATAATATCAATAACAAAAATTAAAAAGTCCTATGATTATATCAACAGATATAGAACCAATAATTCTAGCAAAGTAGCAGGATATAAAATAAACCTGCATAAATCGTCAGCATTTCTCTATATCACCAACAAAACCCTGCCAGAAGAGATAGTAAGAAATATACCATTTAAAACATCTAACTATAGGCTGTATAAAATACCTGGGAGTATACCTGCCAAGAAAAACTCAGAAACTACATGAACATACTTATAAAACACTTTTTATACAAATAATGTAAAATTTAAATAACTGGAGAAATATTATGTGTTCATGGGTGAGCAAGGTCAATATTAAAAAAATGACAATTCTAACTAATCTATTTATTCAATACAATCCCAATTAAACTATGAAAACGTATTTTACTGAGCTAGAAAAATAATAATTTGGAAGAACAAAAGGAATATCAAAGGAACTAATGGGGAAAAATGTAAAGGAAGGAGATTTAGCAGTACCTTAAACTTATGTTATAACTATGTTATAAGGCAGTGATTACCAAAACTATCTGGTACGAACTAAGAAATAGAAAGGTGGATCACTGGAACAAAATAGACATACAATCCACAGTAGTAAACAATCACAGTAATCTTGTGTTTGACAAATGTAAAAATCTATGCTTTGGGATTAAGAATATACTATTTGCTAAAAATCATTGGGAAAACTGGAAAGCAGTCTGGCAGAAGACTAAAGGTAAAGACAAATATCTTATGCCATTTACCAAGATAAGGTCAAAATGAATACATGACTAGAAAAATGTAGAGCACTTTACCTATCAGACTTACAGATAGAAAAAGAATTTATGAACAAAGAAGAGAGAGTATTGTGAGATGCAAAATGGATAATTTTTATTATAAATTTTATATAATATATTATATAAATATATATTATTTATATATAATATAACATATAATTTATACTATATATATTATATATAATAACATAAATTATATAATATAAATATTATAAATTTAAAAAGTTTTGTACAAATAAAACCAATGTAGTCAAGATTAGAAGGAAAGCAAAAAGTAGAGGAAAAATTATAGACAATTTCTTGGATAAAGGTCTCATCTATCAAATATATAAATATAGAGAGAACTTTGAGAAATTTATAGGAATATGAATTATTCCCCAGTTGATAAATGGTTAAAGGTTATTTACAGGCAGTTTTTTGATAAAAAAATTTAAATAAATATGTATACATACATACATACATACATGTATGTATTGTCATATAAATATGTAATGTATATACATATAAAAATGCTCTAAATCATTACTGATTAGAGAAATGCAAATTCAAGCAACTTTGAGATATCATCTCACATCCATCTGATTGGCTGAAATGATAGCAGGGAAAAATGACAAATGCTGGAGGGGATGTGGAAGCATTGGGACATTAGCAAACTGGTGGTGATACAAACAAACTGATGCAATCATTTTGGAAAGCAATCTGGAATTATGCCCAAAGAGTTATTAAACTGTCTATATATACCCTTTGACCCAGTAACACTATTATTAGATCTGTTTCCCAAAGTGATCCGGGAAAAAAAGGAAAAGAACTTATGTTTTAAAATATTTATAGCAGTTCTCTTTGTGGTGGCAAAGACCTGAAAATTGCAGGGATGCCCATCAATTGGGGAATGGCTAAACAAGTTATGGTATATGATGACGATGGAATACTACTGTGCTATAAGAAATGATGATATTTCAAAGAACTTTCAGACTACAGCTTTGGTTTTTTGTACTTTTTCTTTCCTACTACACATTTTAAATCATATTAGGAATGAAATCTAGAACTGTGTGCAGCTTCAATGGAAAGAAGTTTGGCTTTGTGCAATTTTCTGCCTCTTAATTTTGAAAAGTGGCAACAATCCCTTCATGTATTGTTTCAAAGATCCGAGAAACTTTATTAAAAACAGTAATAAAGGCAAAAACTGGCAAACCTCCAGCATCTTGCTTCTCATTGAAACAATGTGAGTGACAAGTAGTTTCATGATTGAAAAATTAATTTCTTCTAAATACATTGTATCTGATATTTATACTGACTGATTTGATAAATTTTTAGGTAAACAAAGACTTTACTAATATTCATTGTAGTCTCAAGTACAGATATCTGATTCCATAGTCCATTCTCACTGAGTCTTATGACTTGGATATCAAACCTGAATATCCAATTTGATTGGGTCATGGACTTTCATTCTGCCTTTAAATTGTCTGTACTCCATAATTTGCATCCATCCCCTGGTACCTATTCCTACTGGTGGTAGAAAAGGAGGTAGTGTCTGATTAAATCCCTATTGATTCCATGCCTATCCATCATTTTATATGTAGGTACTTGCCAAACACTAGGCAGGTACTAGTTAATTTGTTGAACATTTCCATACCACTGGCCTCACTGAACATAAACCTGTGGATATCCAATTTGTATCTGTCTGTTATGTTTGTCAGAATGTGAGCATGAGTCAGTTGAAGAGGTCACATTCACCATGTCACCACTCCAATCCATTAATCACCACTTTGTAAGTGTTGAATCAGAGTTTCTTTGCCCCATTAGTATTTCACAACATGTCCTTCAATTGCAGTTCCATTAACTGAAACAATCACATGTGCACCACTCTCCTGGGAACTCAATCATACAAATGAATATCCTTGGTCTGGGAAGTCTCAAATTTCCATTATCTGTCCAAATGGTGAAAAGATCTGGCACTTTAGTTGCTTTCTTAGTCCTGACGTGCAATTGCTTGAACTGGACTGATTTACCATAGTATCATAAAAAAAAGTTGCTTGATCAAATTTGGTCAAATGATTCAGATGTGACTGATTGAAACTAGAGATTTTCATGTTGCCCAGTTAGTTCTTATTTGTCTTCCTTGAAGCCACTACCCATCTATTACATGGCATTTTCTGCATCCCAATTTGTGGAAGAAGTAAGCAAAGTGTCATCCCTTTGACTTCCCTGTTACCATCTCTTTCATAACTTAAGCATCTAACATTCTTCCAACTGGTGCAAAAACTGCTTTTGTAGATTTAGTTGTAATCTCTAGACTGAGATTACCAACAAAGACATGGAAAAGACCTTGCATTGCAGCAGTTAAAGTATTTGACATTTTTCTCAAAAGTTGTCCAGTTATTATACCATGTCCTTTATGTGAATCCATGTTCAGGTGAACTGACTTGTGAATGCAGCGTGCTGACAACAGTACTACTGTTTGCATGTTTCTTCTGACTGCTGGGGGTTATTGCCCAATTCACTTTGACCTCCTTGTCCATTCTGTCCATCCATAACAGCTAGTGATATAGGTGCATGATAGTGCTCATAAAATTCCACAGAACAGTAAGGATAATTTCCAGCTATTTCCATAATTATCTTACAGTTTCTGTACAATCTGGAAGAACAGCTAGAGAATTAGAGCTTCTGTCATATTTTGGGAAAGGTTGCCTTGAGTTTAACTAACACTAAAACATTGGACTGCGGGTGGGAGCTGAGTGGGGAAGTTTAAAAAAAAGAGGGGAATAGTCAAACCTCCTACAATTCGCTTTCCCATTTTCATGGATCACCCACTGCTGATCTGTTAAAGGTATGTTCATTGGAATAAATTGTCTCTGGAGAACCTGTTTCAAACCAACATTTCAAAGACTAGGGGGGAGAAGAGAATAAAGAATGAATATTATTTATAGTAAATTAAGGAAATTTCTTTATAGGTGAGAGTCAACACAGTTCTCTCTTGGTATAAGTGGACTGCTCTGCAGATATCTCCCTCCCCTCCATGGTTCTGTGACTCCTGAAGTATAGGGCTAGGGTTAGGGTTAGGGTTAGGGTTAGAGTTTGGGTTAGGGTTAGGGTTAGAGTGCATTTAGGGTTAGGGTTAGGGTTAGGGTTAGGGTTAGCCTACATACAAGATCTTGGGCATCTTGTTCTCCATGGCTCTGACTGTGGCAGCAATTCCTCCGCCTCCTGCTCCTAGGTCCCTAGCACCTTCTTTGGGAGCCTGGTAGTATGGGGTATGGAGTGGGGGGAGGGGGTATTCTGTTGCTATCAATGAAACCATATTTAATATGCCTTCTTTTTGTCCTATACTGTGGTACCTGAAAAATGAAGTCCTGACACAAGATGGGACAAACTGGATATCCAGGAGCAGATGAGCAGCCTAGGCCATGCAAGTACAGAGAGAGCCTACTCTCCCTCTGTATTTTCTTTCCATGCTAGGGCTAAGAAAACCTCCTATTGGTAGATAGGTAGTTAGATGTTCTACAAGTGAATTATTTTGTTCCAATCCCAAATCTAAAATAAAAGAGAGATCTGAAATAGGCCTGATCTACAACAAGAGGAGAGACAAGCAGAAAGACCAGTTAGAGTAGGCCATTGCAATCATCTAGGATGAAAGTGCTGGGGATATGATGAATATGAAATGTGAGAGAATATAGAGGTAGAAACAAGGTAGAATATAGAGGTAGAAACAAGATTTGACAACTGCAAGGTTATATGGGATGAGGGAAAGTGAAGAATTTAGGATAACACTGAGGCTGTGAACCTGGACAGAATGTCAGTGCTCCTAATAGAAATGGGGAAATTTGGAAGAGGAGTAAGAGAGTTCAGTTTTAGAGTTACTGAGTTTGAGAAGCCTGAGGACATCTAGTGTGAAATGTAAAATAAAGATTAGGAATGAAGCATATAGATTAGGGAGTCTTCAAGACAATGGAAATGAAACTCACAGGATTTGATGAGTTCACCAAGTGAAAAAATATAAAGAAAGAATGAAGATGACATAAGAGAAATCATTACCTTATACCACATTCCAGAATACATTTTAAGTGGATACATTACCTTAATATTAAACATCATATTATAAGTAACCCAAAGAAAAATAAATCATGTACCTCTCACAGCTAAGAGTAGATATATTTTTACCCAAACAAGAAAAGGAGGCAATTACAGAGAATAAATAGGTAACTTTGATTAACTGAAACTGAGTTTTCTGCACAGATAACATTAATGCATCTAGGATAAGAAGGGAAGAGATTGAAAAGGGAAAAAAATCTCTACCAAATTTCCCTGATAAGGATTTAATATCTAAGAGATATATAAACAATTAATGAATATATTTAAGACTAATATCTATGCCCCAATAGACAAAAGGTCAAAATAAATATGTAAACTGTTCTCAAAAGAAATGTTGATCACATGAAAGAATACTCCATTTCACCAGCACTAAGAGAAACACAAATCAAAACAGCCCTGGAGTTTCAACCTCACACCCTGAAAATTGACAAAAATAGCAAAAAATGGTAATGGCCAATGTTGGAAGCATTATAGAAGAGTAGGCACACTAATAAATAGTGGGGGGTGAATGTAGTAGTGAATAGTGCTGCTGAAGCTGTGAAATGGTACATAGACTGCTCCTGAGTCTCCTTCACTAGATCATCACCAGTATCATGCCTCCTAAGTGTGGATATTTTCCAAAGCTCTGTCTTGGATTTTCTTTATTTCTCAGTGACCTCATCATGGGTCTAATTTTTTATCTCTTTACATATGATTCCCGAATTCACATATTCTATTCCTGTTCAATCTCTCCAATTGCCAGATTTCAATCTTGATTGTCTGTAAGCATTTCCAACTCAACAGGTCCCAAACTGAACTCATTATTTTTTCTCCCAAGCCCACTCATCTTCTGAACTTCTTAGTATTTGTTAAGGATACCACCATCCTTCCAGTCACTATACGATAATAAATATAAAAATGACAACTATGGTACCAAAGATAACTAAAACATATATAAGTCTTTGAAGGGTCTCCGAAATTACTTATTTCTCCCCTCCATCAAAACTCTCAATCCCTCTGTGTAACCTGAATACATTAGTTTACTTTACTCTAATATCTAGCTGAGAAAGTAAAGCTAAGTCACATAAAGGACATGGTATAATAACTGGACAACTTTTGAGAAAAATGTCAAATACTTTAACTGCTGCAATGCAAGGTCTTTTCCATGTCTTTGTTGGTCTAGAGTACCTGGGAGCCTGAAGCCCAAAGTAGTTTCTGTAGTTTCATTGCCTGGAGCAGAGGACCCTGGCTGGGGGCTTCACCCAAGTTGCCACCACCTTGGAAGGAGCTTGAGCAGGAGCCCAAGCCTGCTTGAGATTATGCTCCACTTCCCTACCTCCCCCTAGAGAATCAAACTTGCAGAATGAAAATTTACATAAAGT
>JAQQSK010011803.1:0-12130 GCA_028658325.1 Potorous gilbertii
CATTATGGAGCCAGAAATGTTCTGGCTACCAATACAAAGAAGTGGGCAGCCTTAACTATGTTTTAGGACAAAGAAGTGCTCTGTGTCCTTCAGATTTATGATCTCCCTAAGTGATTAACTAGATCATTAGAAAGGAATTTCTTAATTGCATAGGTTGTAAATACAATAAGATAACAGAGTTTGACAAAATTTCACATAGAAATTCCCACCCAAGATGTCTGTGTTTTCTTTACCATTTAACATAGTATATGTCTACAAATATTAAGATATGGAAAATGTCCCATTATTCAAGATAGTGTCTTAGGTTAAAGGTCTCTTAATGAATGTTGTCAGCCCTGGCTGGCTTTGTTGACATAGGAAGAGGCACTCTCTGAGTTTGCTTCAGAGAGAACAAAGAGATTATTCCAAAATTTTATATTAAACATTATCAACAGTATGAGGAAATCAGCCAGACTTGGCAACTGCTTGGATGTGATGAGTTCGAGAGTGGAGAGCTGAGGTTGTAAACCTGGGTGTCTGGAAGGATGGAGATACCTTTCACAGAAAGAAAGCTGTTGGATGAAAAATTGAAATGGGGCAAATGGAAACTTGGGATCAGGAAGAATCTTCCTAGCAAATAGGGCTGTCCCAGAGTAGAAGAGACTGCCTCAAAGGCTGTGGTCTCCCCTGGAAGTCTTCAAGCAAAGTCTAGAAGATTTGGTGGGAATGCTTTTGCCAGAATTGTGATCTGAGGAAGATTGGAAGATGGTTACAAAGTCATCTGATTTATTCAGTCCTGCAGGCATCCGACCTCTGGTGGCTCCAATCAGTTTCCTGCAGAGTGGTCTTTCCAATCCTCAGGTTTCTCTAGGATCCCTCTCAGTCCTTCCTCCTCTCGCCGACCACATTCTATACTAATTGTGGAAAGACTGGGCAGGGAGGACAGTGCCGGAGGGGAGATGGGCATGGTTCTCATTCTTCTCTTTTTTTCTCGCTTTAGGAGTTGGATGGAGTGGGGGAAGGGAAAGAATAGTCAGTCTGTCTTTCTGTACCACCCTGCTCTTCTCTCCTCCTGGAGAAGCAGACTCCTAAGTCCAGAAAGCCATAGGGATTTTGACCTTCCCCTTCTCCTACATTCACCCCTGGCTTTTTTAAAATAGTAAATTTACAAAACTTCTCTCCCTCCTACCTTTTCCCCACCACTAAGAAAAAAAAAACCCAAAACTCTTATCACAAGCAAGCATAGTCAAGCAAAAGATATTCCAGAAATGTGTATCCCCCAAGTCCCCTACCTCTCTGTTCTGAGGTAGGCAGCTCGCTTCATGATTGGTCCTCTGGTCACTGCTTCGATTGGATTCTCCAATCTTTCCAAGTTGTTTGACTTTATGGATTCTGTTGATATTATTTATATAGGTTGTTCTCCTGCTTCTGTTCACTTTGCATTAATTCATATAATTCTTTCGAGGTTTCTCTGAAGACTCCCTTTGTCATTTCTTATAGCATAGTAGTATTCCATTATATTCATATAACATAGTTTGTCCAGCCATTCTCCAATTAATTTTCCATCCCTCCACCATTGGAGGAGGGTAGAAAGAGAATTGTAGTTGACTTCTGGGGACTAGAACCCCCTATTGCTAGTAGGTGTGACTTCACCCTTCTGAACAAGGGATGATGGTGGTGGTGAGATTACTTGGATAACTGTAAATATTTATCTTTGTGCATATTGTTTTCTCCCAATACAATGTAGGGTCCTTGAGGGGAGGGGCTGTGTTGGCTTTGTCTTTGGGCCCCCAGTACCTGACACAAAGTAATACTAAAAAAAATGATTGTGAAATCAATGTCTCATGGCATTGTCTGCCGTGGTTCTGAGGGCTGAGAGATTGGCGTTTCCCAATCCATGCCTCACCAGCCCTTAGGATACTGGTTGATTTCTTTCCAATCACAAGGCACTTAAAGTGATCAGAAATGAAAAGGACCTTGGATATCATGTAATCTGGCCCTTTTGTGTTACCAAAGAAGAAATTAGGGTCTCAGAAGAGGGAGGAGGAGACACTAACAAGACCAGCATAAGGACCATGGGTTACACCTGAGGATCACAGATTTAGAGTTGAAAGGGACCTTAGAAGCCATTGGATTCAACTTCCTCATTTTACAGAATAGGAAACTGAGGCCTTGAGAGGTAAAAGTGAATTGCCCAAGGTCCCATAACTAGTGTTTGAGATAAGATTTGAACTCAGGTTTTTCTTCTTCCAAGTCCAGCACTCTAACCACTGTACCACCTAGGACTGTAAACTACTTTTCCTTCCCTTCCTCCCCATTCATTCATTCAACAGTTTATGAGATTTAAATATCTTCCATCTAAGACAGATTCATTTCAATTCAAAATCTAATCTACCGTTTGCTATTCATAGGGTCCCAGGCTGACCAAGAAGAGGGATAGGTAAAAGTCAGATCCTGATAGGGTTCACGGTCTAGCAGAGATAGAGGACAGGGAGAAGCTGAGAAAAACAGGGATATTTCCTCCTCCAAGAGTTAGCCTGACACAGGAATGTGGGAGTGCAGAAGACACAGTGGAGGGACTCAGGGGAAAGACCGTAAGGTCATAGATTTAGAGCTAGAAGGGACCCCCTCATTTTACAGATGATGGAACTGAGGCCCAGTTAGTAAGTGTCTGGAAGCATTTGAACCTGATTCCGAATCCAGCTCTCTCTATCCCATGCCAAAGGCTTCCTGGAGGAGATTATATTTACACTGACCTTGAAGAATAAGGATAATGTCACCTAGAGACAGGGCAGCAGGAATTCTGCACGTAGGCACAGGCATGGGCAGGAAAGCATGGGATGTATTGGGGGCTGGAGAGCAAGTGGGAGGGTCTGCCTAGATCTGAGGCTTCAAGGAAGGAAGGAGAGGAGGAAGGGGGCACTGAACAAGAAGCCTGGGTTTCAGCCCTCAGAATGAGACCTTTGCTTACACTGTTTGCTGACACTTTCTAAGACTTGAAACAAAAGACTCAGCAGGGAGGTTGAGAGGAGGTTGGGCTGGAAAGAGGGTTTAGGTTGGGGGCAAGAGGGTAGAAAATGCAAGCTGTAGGCAGAAGTCAGGAAGCTGAACCAGCAAGGGCTCCAGGCTCCACATATATTGGAGAGATAAAACTTGCTGGGTCTTCTTTGAGAGAAAGTGTTCTTTGTGAGGGAAGGAGGGAAGCTGTGGTTGGGGGAGTGGGGAGAGGGGAAGCCCACAACCTGAAGCATTGGCTGTATGCTCTCCCTAGTCTGGGGGTCCAGAGGCAATGACTGCAGGCCTCCCATAGAGAAACAATGGGAGGGTGGGAAGGAGGGGGGAAGCAGAACCATTTCAGGGTGTCTGAAGTTTTTCTTAGAGGAGAAAGATCAAGGAGATAAGGGCTGTGGAAAGAGGATATATGACTACTGTTTTCCCTGTGAAGGCCTGAGAATAGTCATTCCTTCTTTCAAGAAGTATATATTCTATTACCAGATATAGTAGATACAGCTAGGACACTATGTGTACTAGATAATTCAGGTGAGGAGGGCCATATAGAGAGGGACATCAGTATATAAGATGATCCTTGAGCTGAATTTTTAGAAAAACAAGGAATTTTTAAGAGGCAGAATTGAGGGGAGAAAGTACATTCATTCTAGGTCAGTGCAAAGACACAGAGATGAAAGAGGAGAGTATTACATGATGAGAAGCAAGGAGGGCAGTTTGACAGAATTCTAAATAAGCTAGATAATATGTAATAATATTGGAAAGGTAGGTCACAGCCAGGTTACGAAATCCATTAAGTCCTAGAGGCAATAGGGAGCTATTGGAGCTTATTGAGAAAAGGAATAACATGACTAGACTTTTGTTTTTTATCTCCAATTTGTTACATATCTATCTCTATCTATACACATATACATATACATACATATATGTATGTACGTATAGCTATGATATCAATATATGTTTTTATATACAGTATGTGTATATATTTGTCCTATATAGTGTGTTACATTTGAAAATTGAGGTAAACTGAGAGACAATGGTCTGAGAATGATCAACTTATTAATTAGGCTAACAAAAACAAATAAATTAGGTCAGTAGCCTCTCTTAATGACCAAAGATCCCAAGATAGGACTCACTAGCTCCCTTATAATTTTGGGTAGTAAAGAGTTGAGTAGGTGGGGAAGGCAATGTGATTGGTTTCAGGGTACACAGCGTCATGGAGGTGGAGACAACATGATTGACTACATCAAGGAAAGAGGCTAGCACTACCATGGGGCTAATAGCCACTCTTTCTTTCATAGAGGGATGCTTGATTGATTTATTGGACCATTTGCATATTGAAGATCTTGTTAATGGACCTGAATTAAGGACTCCCAGGTTCCTGGAAAGGTCTGTTAGAGTGAGCAGGTTTTCTTTGATGGTTCAAGGACAGTTCAAGGACAATTTATCTAAGAGCTAGCTTCACTCAAAGATAACCCCAGATGTCTTGGTGTTTTCCCCAGAAGCTGCCGACATTAACAGTTTTCCCCATTAATTATAACTTTAAACTAACTCAGAGAGAACATGGATTCCTGAGTTCAATTCAGGGATGTAATCAGGTAGATGCAGGCCCAATTTTAAAATTAATACAGCATAAAATCAGTTACATTATAGAACAAATACAGGAGAAGTGAGAGGTAATATTAACTTTGATATTTTCAGTGTATGTATATATATATATATATGTGTGTGTGTGTGTGTGTGTGTGTGTGTGTGTGTGATATGCATAGAATATATATTTGACATGTATATATGCCATATTTTGCATGTGTTTGTCCATTATGAAGTATATATTTGTCTCTTATATTGTTTATATTTGTGTACATATATCTTGTGTGTATATACATGCATATATATATATATATACATATTATATATGTTTCATATATATGTATATATCTTGTGTGCATGGCTGACTGCATGTTGTCTTTCCTTGGAATTGGAAATTCCTTGAGGGCAGGGATGATTTTTTGCCTTTTTTTTTTGTATCCCCAGAGGTTAGTACGATGCCAGGTGCTTTAGGAGAATCGCTGTGCTAGCTGTGTAGGGGATGGACTGGGGTGGTGAGAGACCTGTGTTAGAGACAACGATGAGTAGACTCTTGTAGTTGTCCAGTTAATAAATGACAAGGGCCTGAACCAGGGTAGCAGCCAAGTGAGTGGCGAGAAGAGGATATATACAAGAGATGCCACAGAGAGAAAAATGACAAGATTTGGCAATCGTACACGTAGGGAGAGAAAAGCATGGAGCTGAAGATTAAACGGAGGTTGTGAACTTCACCAGTTAGGAGAAGGATGGTACCCTCAACAGAAAGAGGGCAGCTCAGAAGAAGGATGGGTAGAAGGGGTATTCTGGGTTGGGCCTCATTGAAATCAGTCCAGTGATTCAAGTTCATAGTTAGAATGACTTATGAACCATAAAATGAAGTTTTAAAAACTTTACTAGTGAAAAAGTATTAAAAAGATATAGCTCCTAAAGTTAAAAAGATACTAAGTCATATAAAAACAGCTACTCCTATAACCCTTTGCATTTACTGTGGCAACTAGCCATGTTAGATTAGGAAGAAAAGGCAATGGTAAAACCCCATGCCAACCCTCTTTAAGCTATTGGGAGACTCTAGTAAAACTTCTACGCCACTCCCCAAATAGCCTCTCTGCCCTCTTTAAAGGACCAACCCAACTGACATTAAACAGGTACCACTCCTATCACATCCCACCCCTTGGTCCCAACGTCCCCAAAATTTTCCAGGATACTTTCTGCCACTAAAACAATCTTAAAACAATCCTAATGTGATTCACTCAGAAAACAAAGCAAAATAGTCCTAAATAGGCATTGGAATAGACACTGGAATCCTGGAATAGCATTGGAGGAAGAACTACCCTTAGAACAATACACAGTCCAAGACACAAGTCACATAGAGAGGGGAATGAAGTTTGCAGTAGGTCGACAGTTATGTATAGACTACCAAGATGGCCAGGAGAAGCATGAAAAATATTAGGTCCATAGCACAGATGACTCAGACAACATTCTTTATTCCAAAATAGTTCCAAAAAACCTGCTTTGTATAAATTCACCACACTGACAAAAATCTCATTTCTGAGGTGATTCAAGATTCTGGGGGCAAATTCAACATATTTTGCTTAATCAGTGCAGACAGTGAAGAGGAGGAGGGAGAGAGGAGTGATTTATTTACTTTGTACCATGACGCAATGTTAATTTTAAGACTGAATTTTGTAAATTTGATAGAATGAATGACCCAAGTGAGGAACCAGTTATTTTTAATAAGCCCTTCTTTGTTTAGATTTCTTTTTTAGATTTCCAACTTTTTGTTGTTGTAAGTTGTCTTTCTGTCATCTCTGACTCTTCAGGACATCATTTGGGGTTTTCTTGGCAGAATACTGGAGTGGTTTGCCATGATCATTTGACAGTGAGGAAACTGAGGCAAACAGGGTTAAGCTAAGGACTTGCCCAGGGTCACACAGCTATTAAGTGTCTATGGCCAGATTTGAACTCAAGAAGTTGTCTTCCTGACTTCAGGTCCAACACTGAATCACTTTTGCTATATCACAGATTGGCATAAGAAATTAAATGGGACTTTTGGGGGAGTTCTGCAGAAACCGCAGACGACATGTGAGGATCAGCAGACAACACAAAAAAAGTTGAGAAACTCAGAAATGCATAAAATATATGTATAGTATTATATAATATAGCCTATGATCAAATACTTAACCCAAATTATAAAATAAGGTATTGTAAATACTCCATTAAAGAAAAAAAAATCTAGACTTCTTCTCTGGTACAATGGATTTTCCAGATCACGGTGGTACCACATCCAGAAGACCCATGATGTACAAGGGACAACTTAATTTTCACCATTTTCTTCGTTCCCTTCTTCATCCATTCCTTTGCTGGTTGGGTTGTAGTAGGTAGCCACCATGCATGCACTTTGCAGTAATGTGTTAGAAATTTACCAGCGTCTTTTGAAATGTTTCTACTTTCCATGTGCTTATAACTAAAACTTTTCCTAAGATAGAAAATAAATTTCAAAAAAACATAAAATAATTCATAATTGTCACTCTTCCCCACTATACATCTGGCTCATCTGTATGAGTGTATACCTTATCTTTTCTCTTTTATCTGTCATTTATCTCTTGAACAGAACCTATCCCAGAGAGGACCACCTATTCATTGTTCCCTGGCCCACCACAGACAAAAGCTCCACTTCCCTAGGAGCCTTGAGCAGGGATGGGATGATGCCACCAGGCAGCTTTGTGGTGCAGATACTTTCTAACTGTATGACCCTGGGGTAAATCACTTCGCCTTGTAGTTTCTCCGTTTCTTCCTTTGTAAAATGTAATAATAGAATTTACCTCACAGGGTTGTTTTAAGGATCAAATGAATTAACATTTGTAAAGCCATCTGAAAAATCCTAAATCATCATATAAACACTCGCTAGTTTGGCCTTTTAGAGGTCTTTACTGTTAGGGTACTTCTCTGTGGGGGTTGGATGCGAAGTCCTTACCTCTATTGAGGAACTCAAGATTATTAACTCATCAGCTAAAGAATTCCCTCTATTCCCCAAATGAATTCTCATTTGCCATGGTGATTAAAAAAACCTAGTTTTACCTTCCCCATAGCATTAAAAAGCAAAGTACTTCCTCATTATTCCACACCTTCATCCACCTCAGACTTTTGTTATGAAGAAGTTGTCCAAACCATCCCAAGGGAAGGAAGGAAGTCCTGGACCTTTTCTCCAGATTATATGGAACAAAGCCTTGGAAACTCCCCAGAGAGGGAAAGAAGGAAGGACCAGAGGGGTTTAGTTGGGATTATGTCCAAATATTGTCCATCCCGGTCACATAAATCTTCCTGAAGATCAGATCCAAGAAACTGGATCCAAATAGTCCAATACTGTGAATTTCCTTCTAAGTTTGTGAGTATTATCACACTTTTGGGTTAGTCATCATCTGGGTTCTCCTTATTCAGTTTATTCCCGTGAATTTTAATTTAGTTTGATCTTCCATTCTCATCCCTCATAAGAGCCATGATCTGTCTGAAAATCTCTGTGGCCTCACCTAGCCCAGTCAACATGACATCTTTGGTATAAAAGTGGGCACCGGTACCCTCTGAAAGGGTAGCCTCTGCCAATCAAACTGGCAGTATGAGGGCAAATTCAAAGAACCTTGAAGAAAAGTAGTTATGCGACACTGAGCTCCTTCCCAGGTAAAATAAACTTTTCTTGATTGGTCATGGGGATGGAAAAGGCAATGAGAAAATCACTAACTCCTTACTACCGGCCCAAGCCCAGGACTTCCTGGTCCACCAACCTGCTAAGGTCAACAAGAGCTGAAACACTTAGCAAAAGAACTTTATTTAACTCTCAAGAATCTCCAGTCTACTTTCTTCATTGGCCACACAAGATTATTTTAAGGAGAATATAGGTAACAAAATAATATAACCTTCTTCATTTCCATTACTGGTAAGGAAATATCTTTCATACTCACACATGCACACACCTCACTTAATATTATTTAATATTTAACTACAATGGATGATTTAAGCAACTCCCAGGGCAATCATTTAAGAGGAGGCAGAGAAACTATTATAAAACCCCACGTAGGCACAAGTCTTAATACCCATGTCCACAATATACTTGCCCCAATTAGCCATACCTATCCTGAGACACAAACAGCAGATCTTCCACTCAACTCCATATGAGCAAGGATGTTCTTTCTCTTTGTGGCCTTTACCCCTAAACCCCAGCAGAAACTGGGATAAACCTATGGACAGTTGAAAGTCCCCTTGAATGATAGTAACATAGCTGCTAAGATTTTATTTGGTGATTTCCCCCTTTCCCCTTCCCAATGACTCAGACATGGTGCTTTGTGGTCCTTCACTTTAGAATAACCTGAGTCTTGGAGGAACCTTGGTCCTTACCATAGGGAGACTCATTCTGATAGATTCTCAAACCTAAATGCAAAGACTTGCATTTAGTCTGAATGACTGGTAGAGTGGAGAAATGGTCAGAAAAAGCAGAGGTTTTCAGAGATGTCCTAAATTTGGTTGGAGTAGAAGAAGTTTTACTGTATCTGTCCCAGATACCCAGCTAGGATTTTATTAACATTGGTCATCTTGTAGACGCTATAATTCAAAAGGTTTACCTACATCTCCTTATGGGAAAGATGATCCTTTGCCTTCACTAAGAACTAACATGGTGGCAGGCATCATGCCTCCTCCAGTTTAAATTTCAATGATTGATTGTGGTTTGTTGGGAATGGTTCATACAATTTAGATGGGGCTCCCCAAAAGATAGGATCTCTTTGCTCTTGAAGTAGGAATGTGTGTGTGTGTGTGTGTGTGTGTGAGAGAGAGAGAGAGAGAGAGAGAGAGAGAGAGAGAGAGAGAGAGAGAGAAAGAGAGAGAGAGAGAGAGAGAGAGATTTGGGAAAAAGTATAAATCCAGTTCACCAAATCCCTCTCTTTTAAAGATTTTACCTCCTCACTTATTATCCTCCATCAGGAAACTGACTGTACAGAGAATTCATCTTTTTGAGGCTCAGTATGCAGAATTCACCATTTTATCCACTTAGAAAGGGACAAAAGGCAATCTCCAGCTCATACCTCTAAACTGAGATCTTGGGAGGTTTTCTATCCTCTTCCAGAGAAACTTCTGAGTCAGAGCTCACACTGTCCACCAGTAGTCCATTATTCTCAATTATCATTGCTCTTTTTAATGATTTTATCACCAGATCCGATGACTGTACCATAGCCACCACCCTTACCCACCCCCCACCTTCAAGGCATAGTTTGGAAAGATTAAAAAATGTTTTCCCTCCAACTCTAATTGCTTAATATACAAGGACAATTCATCTTCATTTTTCTTTGGTTGGTGATTAAGCTTTCTGAAAGTTGTTGGGAAATACTTGATTTTTCTGTTTTCATTTTCCCTTTCAAATTCTTTAAACATTCTTTGCACTAATCCTGCAAGAAAAACGGAGCTCATCATTATGCCACCGAGAAGCTTCCCAGCATACTTCACTGTGATCACAGGATGCCACACTGCTAAATCTGACCAGCAGATCATCCGAGACTATTCGTTCTACATCCTCTTCCCTTCCCCACCCCTATTTAAAAAAATATGAATTTAACATAAAGCCAGTTGCGAACAGCCCTGTCAACTGTGCCAAATATTCTGGACCAGATTTACAATATAAAAAGTCAGTTCTGGACCATAAAATGCAATAGAAACAACTTTACTGGCGATGAGGTAAAAGGACCACATTCTCAAGGTTAAAAAGACTTTAATTCACATAAAGAGGGCTATTCCTTTCTATGCATTCTCCATGGCAGCTAACTACACTTAGTCTGGAAGGAACACTGATAAAACTTTCTGCACCAACTCCATATAGATTGGACTTTATGCCTCTGGTGGCAAGGAAACCAAGTGGTCGCCACACCCCCCTTACAGGATCAGTCCAGCCTGCCTAAAACAGATGCCACTCCTAGCACAGGGAGAAAGATGATGAGTTTGTGTTTGGATACTTCAACCTGAGATATCTATAGGACAGTTGCTTGGAATTATTCAATAAAATAATGATGGTGTCCAGAGAAAGAACTATGGAACTGGATTGCAGAATGAAACAGACCATTTTCTTTTGTGTTATATTTTGTTTTGTTTTGTGGTTTCTCTCATTCATTTTAATTCTTCTATTCAACATGACTATGGTGAAATTGTATTTAACAGGAATGTATGTGTAGAACATATATAAAATTGTAAGCTGTCTCGGGGAAGGAGTGGGGAGGGAGGGGAAAAGGAAAGGGAGGAAGGGGAAAATATCCAAGATATATGGAAGTAATTATAGAACACTGAAAACAAAATAATTATTAAAAAATAACGATGATATGAGAAATTGGAGCACAGGAGAGAGACTGGGGCTGGATAGGAATATCTGGAAGTCATCTACTAGATATAATTAAACTGTGGGAGCTAGGAAGATCATCTTGGGAAAGAGTAGAGAATCTGAAAAAAAAATGGAGACGAGTTTTTGGTCACACCCACAATTAAGAAGTAAGATTTGGATGATGTTCCAGCAAAGTATCATGAAAACCCAGAAAAGAAAGCGTATATAGAAGTAATAATGGCTAATTCTAATAACTAGTATTTATATGATGCTCAGAGGTTTGTACAGCACTTTACATATATTCGCAGTCAACAATGTCAAACTCCATTTGGGGTCCTCTTGGCAAAGATGCTGGGGCCATTTGCCATTTCCTTCTCCAGCTCATTTGACAGATGAAGAAACAGAGGCAAACAGGATTAAGTGATCTGTCCAGGGTCACATAGCTAGGAAGTGTCTAAGGCCAGATTTGAACTCAGGAAGATGAGTCAACAGTCGGTTTGTAAAGCCTGGAGGAGTGAGAAGAGAGCAAGCAGAGGCTAGCTACCCTTGCTTCCATCTATACACATCTTTTAAAAATTAAAGTCGGGCAGTGAAGTCCCTGTGCGTCTACAGTGGTCTCACCAGATAATTCCTGTTCTTCCTCTTTGCTAGGGTTCTTCCACTTTTGAGTGTTCTGCATTCCATTCTTGTCAGTGCTCTACTTCTCTTGGGTTGATTTCCCATAGAATAGGGTAGGAGAACCTGCAACCTTCTAGATTCTTAAGTGCCGCCTTTTGACAGAAACCAAACTTTACAGAACACATTTGGGATTCAAGCCTGTACTTAAGGATCTAGAAAGTCACTCGTGGCCTCATTTCTACTCCAGAAGATTTTCACCCTTGGGAATTATGCCCAGACAACTCCCTTTTGTGGTAATTATTTTCAAAAGGCTTGGGAGGTTCTATCATATCTTGGGTGCCCATCCCAGGAAGACAACACCTCTTTGTGGTTGTCAGGAAGTTGACAGATTGTTCTCTTGTACTCACCAGGGTGTCACCAGCCTAGCTGACTGTTAGCTTCCTCTGACCTTTCCTGGATAATCACCATCCAACCATGCTTGTCAGTCTGTCTTATGCCTGGGAGGACAAGTGGCTCAGAGTATATACTTTCTCCCACTCCCTCTCTTGACATCATTTTTCTACCCTTCAAGCTCTTCCTCCCCCTCCC
>JAQQSK010011804.1:0-12129 GCA_028658325.1 Potorous gilbertii
GGCAAAATGCCTTCCACACTCAGAGAAAGAAATATGGAAGTCATTCGCAGAATGTAGCAGATCATGTTTGTGTGTCTGTGGGTTTTAGTGTATTATGTTTAGATTTGTTATATGATTTCTTCCACTTATGTCAGAGTGACTACATAACATCACTATAGTGAAAATATGCTCAATAGGAAAGTATATGTCGAACCTATACAGAATTGTACGCTGTCATGGGGAGGGAGGGGGGTAGGGGGGGAGGTGTGGGGGTATAAAATCTTAATCTTAAGGAAGTGATTGTAGAACATTTATAAATAAATAAAATAAAAATTAAAAAAAAATAAAAAAATATTTCCATGTTAGTCATTTTTTTTTAAATTTTTAACACAGTTTATAACAGATAAAGCAATTCAGATTTTTGGTCAGGTTGCTAACTTCACATGCTCTTGACTAAGAATTAAAGGACCCTAACTTAATGTTGTTGGTCTAAAGTCCTATGCCTAATAGTTTAATTTTAGACAACCTCAGATGTTCCCCTATCCATAATCTATAATTGAATAGATCTGCTATTAAGTTTACAAACCTTTTGACTATAGGAAATTGCTACCAATAGTAAGGACATTGCAGGGATACAATATCTCCCCAACTTCATGTCAATTCCAGGCAGGATTAGATTATTCACTTGCATTCAGTCAGGCCTAAAGTCTACCAGGTGTCAGTGGGGAAATTGAGTCAGGAGAATCTCACCTCAGCCCATACTGGACAGCCACTCTCCCACCCTTCCCTTCAGATCACCTATTCAGTTCATACCAAAATCTCATCAGCTTACTGGCATCATGTATTGGAGGTTCAGATAGCCTTTCTTGCTACCATGCCTGGAGTTAGACTCAAAAGAACATTCACGTAATAGTCCCATAGCATCTAAAAGTGGCAAGTTCCAATAACCAGGTTTCAGATATGATTATAGTTTCACTTTGGCTGAGGAACACCTTTTGAGGCAAGTCTTAAGTGGCTTACATGTCTTTCTATACATGTTCTAGTTCCTGATTAAATGGCAATCATAAAATCAAATTTACCATTAAAACCTTGACTTTTCCATCAATGCCAAATTTTACCCAAGGTAACCTTCCTCTAGGAAATTTAGACTGAAATTCTTTTCTCCAAACTAAAGATGTCATTGATTTATTCTCAGTAATCAGTACAGTTCATTGTTTTAATACTAATTGCTTTTACCTCACTATGTAACATGTCCAATTTTTCTCCCCATCACTCCCCTCCCCCCACTTACTAATACCTTGCATTCTGATTACTCCTTCCCTCAATGGATCCTCCCCTCCATCACACCCCACCCCTCTCCCTATCCCCATCTTCTCTCTTTTCTTGCAGGACAAGATGAATTTCTATACCCCTATCCCTGTAGTTCTTATTTCCCAAATATATGCAATAAAAATTCTCAACATTCGTTTCTAATACTTTGAATTCCAACTTCTCTCCCTCCCCAGCTCCACTGAGAAGGGAAGCAATTCAATACAGACGAAATACGTGTTGTTTTGCAAAAGACTTCCATAGTAATCATGTTGTGTAACACTATATTGCCCTCTGACCTATCCTATTCTCCCTTATTTCCCCCCCCCACAATTGACCTTGTCCCTTCTCAAAAGTGTTTATTTCTAGTGACTCCCTTCTCACATTTGCCCTCCCTTCTAAAATTCCCCTTGCTCCACTTGTCGCCTCCTCTCTTACTTTCCTGTGGTGTATATAAATTTTCATATTAAATTTAGTGAGCATGTTATTCCCTCCTTCAGCCACACGTGGGGAGAGTAGCTTTATTTCCTGCCCCCTCCCCTTCTCCCTTATCTCCTCCACTGAATAAGATTTTTCTTATCTCTTTTATGGGTTATAGCCTACCCATTCTATTTCTCCCTTTCTCTTCCCGGAATTTTCCTCTTCACCCCTTAATTTTTATTTTGTTTTGTTTGTGTGTGTGTGTGTGTATAATCTCTCCTGATATAACACACCCTATACTCTCCATCTATCTATGTGTATGTGTGTGTGTATGTATAATCTCTCCAACTACCCAAATACTGAGAAAAGACTCAAGAGTTAAAAATATTTTCTTTCCGTGTAATAATATAAACAGTTCAGCTTTGGAGAGTCTTTTATGATTTTTCTTTTCTATTTACCTTTTCATGCTTCTCTTGATTCTTGTCTTGGGAAGTTAAATTTTTAAATACAGATCCAGTCTGTTCCTCAGCATGAAATCTTGAAATTCAACCATATCACTGAATGACCATTTTTTCCCTTGAAGTATTATATTCAGATTTGCTGGGTAGGTGATTCTTGGCTTCAATCCCAGTTCCTTTGACTTCTGAAATAACCCACTCCAAGCCCTTCGATCACTTAATGTTGAAGCTGCCAGATCCTGTGTTATCCTGATTGTATTTCCACAATACTCAAATTGTTCCTTGATCTGGGAGCTCTGAAATTTGGCCACCATATTCCTAGGAGTTTCTTTGTTTGTGTTTCTTTCAGGAGGTGAACAATGAATTCTTTCAATATCCATTTTGCCCTCTGATTTTTATAACATAAGGGCAGTTTTCCTTGATAATTTCATGAAAGATAAATGTCTAGGCTCTTTTTTTGATCATGGCTTTCAGGTAGTCCAATAATTTTTAAATTATTTCTCCTCAATCTATTTTCCAGGTCAGTTGTTTTTCCAATGAGTTGTTTCACCTTATCTTCTATATTTTTCAAATTTTTGGTTTTGTTTACTAACTTCTTGGTTTAACTCATAGTCATTTGTTTCCCTGGATTCAATTCTCTCTTTCAATGAATTATTTTGTTCAGTGAGCTTTTGAATCTTCTCCTCCATTCGGTTAACTCTGCTTTTTAAAACCTCCTTGGCTTTTTGGACCTCTTTTTCCAATTGAGTTAGCCTCTTTTTAAAGCTGCTATTTTCCTCAGCATTTTTTGGTTCTTCTTTAGTAAGCTGCTAGTTTATTTTCTAAGGTCTTCTATTGTCTGAGCCACATTTAAGTCCCCTTCAGAGACAGGGCTCTTGACTTCCTCTGACAGTACACCTTGTTCTTCCTCATTTGAAAGGATGGGGGGAAACACTTGTTCCCCAAGAAAGTAACCTTCTACGGTCTTATTTTTTTTCCCTTTTCTGGGCATTTTCCCAGTCAGTTACTTGACTTCTGAGTTTTCTCTCCACACCCACCTCACCTCCAGTTCCACCCAGTCAGCACTTGGGGGCTGAGTTTCAAATGCTGCTCCCAAGCCCTAGGGCTTTTCAGCGGGGGCAGGGCTGTTATCAGTGTAAGATTAAGTTCAGCTGCTCAGGTCAGGCCAGGACTGCCACACTGCATTCAGTTCCCTCAGGGGGTTTACGCAGAGACCTTCAATAATAGACTCTGGCCACTGCCTGCTTTGGGAGCCCCTGTCCCCTGCTGCCTCCGCTGCTACCTCCCAAGGGGGCCTGAGTCATAGGGATACTCCACTCCCCTCTTGGCCAGCCGAAAATACCCTCTCACTGACCTTTGGCACCTGTGGGTTGAGGGATCTTGGCTTCCGCTGGAGATTCTGTCCCTGAAGCCTGCTCAGATCTACTCCCCTCGTTGCCATGTGGTCAAGGTAGGGCTGGGCTCTGCTCCACGTTGGGTGCATGATAAACCTTTCCTGTCAGTTTTTCAGGTCTCTCTGGAACAGAAATCTCCTCTGCTCAGTTGTTCTGTGGCTTCTGCTGCTCTAGAACTTGTTGAGATTTCTTCTTTACAGGTATTTTATGGGCTGTGGGGTAAGAGCTAAACTTTCTACTCCACCATCTTGGCTCCTCCCCCATGTTACTCATTTTGTACAAGAAGACTCAAATAAAAGAAAAAGAATGAAAGTATAAAATAGCATGCTTCCATCTGTATTCAAACAATACTAGTTCTTTCTCTGGAGGCAGATAATAGGCCCCATCATTAGTCCTTTGGGATTTTCTTGGACCATTGTATTGCTGAGAATAGCTAAGTCATTCACAATTCTTCACTGAGGAATTAGTTACCATGTACAATGTTCTCCTGATTCTGCTCCCTTCACTTTGTATCAGTTCATGAAAGTCTTTCCAGGTTTTTCTGAAATCATCTTGCTTGTTATTTCTTAAAGCACCGTAATATTCCATTGCAATCACATACTGCAGCTTGTTTAGCCATTCCCCATTTGATGGGCATTCCTTTGGTTTCCAATTCTTAGCCACAAACAGAGCTGTGTTTAGGCTGAGTTTTGCCTATGGTCTTTCTCTGCATCTTGGTTAGGGGCACTGGTATCTTCTTGGATCCTGTCCCAGAACAGCCTGAAACTTTTGTCTCTGCTAGATCATGGCTAAGCTGGGTCACTGTTGGAATGTTGCCATCCTTGAGCACTCTCTGGAGAAATGCTGAACTGGTCTATGAAACTCTGGCAAGATTGCTCCTTCCTAAGATGAAGTAGTCAACCACAGGTTGGGGAAAGAGTTGGACATTTCCTTGCCTAGAATGCCATGATGGATCTGCCTAGAATTACCCAAAGTCACTCTTCTGCTGTAACTCCCCTGGGAAGGTCTCCCCAGCTGGACTTGGGCAGCTCAGAACTCAGGCAGGGAACACTGGGTCTGCCCCAAAGGAATGGTTGCCCACCTCCACCCTCTGTAAGTGACTATCCACCTGCCCCAACAGCTTGTCTATCTCAGGATTTCTGCAGGACCCTGGGGCTCCCTCTATGGATATCTGGATTTGGTTGAGGAATTGAGGTAATTCTTTCTACAACTTAACAGAGCAGAGCATCTCTATATCCCAGTGGCATACTTGTAGGGAATCTGAGATTCTCTTCATCCTAACTAACCACCATCTTCTCAGACAAAAAGAAAAAAACTGTGAAGGAAAAGGAGAAGAAAAACGAGCATGGTGAAGAAAAACAAGCATGAAAAAAGAAAATGAAGAAATAAGGCTTGAGTGCTGAGAGAAGCAGCAGTATCAGGAACTTGCTGGGGAGAACTCACTGAAAGGAAACTAGCTGGAGGGGGACCCACCCACAGGAAGGATGCTAAGCATAAGCCCCTTTTAAGTAGCTGTTATCAAGGAGCTTCAGGACTGTGAAAGTGAATTGAGACCAAGGTGCTGGTAATGTGTGCAAGTATTTTTGTTGCCCCTTTAAGCTTTGTTTTCCCAGAGATAGAAGTTGGAGGCAGGAGGCCTAGACTCAGGCAGGAGCAGAGAGCTTGGAATGGAGCGATGCCTTCTCCCTTGAGTTGCAACATGGAGCAGGAGTGGAAAGCTGCCTGCATATGAAATCAGGCAGAAGCCAAGAGCAGTCAGCCCACAGACCTGCAGGAGGAGGCATGGAGCTTGGGTCTCAGCCCTGAGTCAAGATGAAGGCTTTGCTCCAGCAAAGCAGGAGCAGTGAAAATGCTGTCCTGCCCCCCGCCCCGTGCCAAGATGGTTTGGGACTCAGGCAGTGGAGTTGGTTATGGTGGGTGGGAGTGTTGTATTTCCCAGGACTCACCCTATTGGTTTTGTTGCCCAGCTGTCCCTCAAAACTTGGTAGTAGGGGCTAGAGCAGTGTTAATACTTGAAGACTTGGACTCTTTGGTTCATTCGAGCATGCCTGCATCTAAGAGTGCCAGGTGGGAGCCTGCAATGGCAGCATGGAAAGGACACATCCCAAGAAGACTTTTAGGATTTGGACATTTTATTTTGATTATGGGGATTGTAACCTACTGTGACCAAGGGGTGGAGTGTGTTGTATTTTCTGCTATCCCCAGGAAGTGTTGTGCAATGGTAAACGCTGGCCTGCAATTCCCTGATTGTATAAACATGTATTTTGAGATACACCGAATGATATATTTTGTTTTAAGCTATGTGGTCATCCTAGAGACATTTCTTAAGCCGCCGAGTTGTTAGCACAGTCCCACAAAAGATATACCACCTTGTATTTGTTTTGTATATTTATTTTTACTTGTTTATACATCTATGTGACTTCTCATCCCCCAATAAAATGTGAGTTCCTTGAGAAAGAGCTATTAAATTTGTCTGTTCCTTATAACTATCAAAGTCCCTAAGACATAGCAGGCATTTAATAAATGCTTGTTAAATTGAATCTAATTAAGCACAAGCAAAAGAATCTTACAGAACCTTACCACCCTTTTACCTGATCAGCTCACTTCAAAAAGTATACCCTATTGAGGAATTCCTCAACCCAGAAATCCTAAGATCCTCTCAGAGTATTTCTTCCTACCTTGGTATGACTTGGAGGTGAATTAATCAAGAAGTAAGGCTAGAACATAAGGAGTTTAGTCTGAACTGATATACAGTAGCTAGCTTGATAGTAAGGACACACAACAAAGGGAGATACACATCCATACAGGATTTTTTACAACCTAGAGAGATATTCCCCAGGAAAAGGAGTCATCAGGTGGAGCTGTCTACTTTTCTTATTTGGAAGATTGAGTAACAAGGACAGGATGCTAGGTGATTTGGAGGTGAATAGGTTAACCTTGGGGTTAAAGGAATCAGGTTTGATACAATGGGATATTCTTCCAGTTAATCTCATCAGAATGTCCTTGGGCCATATATCTCTCCAAGCTAGTAGAGGTCTACTTCAAAATAGTATCAGTCAGGAACATCCTGTCCTTGCCAGCCCTGAAGTTCTGTTTTCTTCCTTGATCTCAAAAAAATTCTCTCTGAGAAGATGCTTCCTCCAAACTCAGAGTATTCAGGTTCATTTATCCCTTCAACAACCCCAGTAGGTAAAATAACTTCATATAGTCAAATAAACCTAAGGCTCAATGTTCCTATATTTATGGTTAAGAAATTCTGGTTCTTCCACTTCTCTTTTTAGGCCATTGAAGATAATGTACTAAGGAAACTCTGGCTATATTGTCCTTGGAGCCTACAGACCCTAAAACATCTGGAATAATTATTGTAGTTTCATATTAATTAGATATGACAAATTTTGACTGGTTAAATTCAAATTTACACATCTACAAACTGTAAGAATGAGAATGATCAATTTGATTTTTGGAAATAAAGTACTTTACCAAATACTTATTTCTCTTGAAGAGAAACATTATCACTATAAAACAGAGCTTCATAAAGTGAAGGCAGTGCCAAATGAATGCTCAGTTAAGTGCAAGTAATCACATTTAAAATCTTTGACTTTCAGTCTTAGTGTTTGCTTTAAGCTGAGGTTGAAAACTTTCATGAAAAGTATTTGCAAAGGAAATATAGACTGTTTAAAAGTTGCATCTCTTGAGGGGAGGAGCTAAGATGGCAGGGTAGAAAGACATATATACTTAACCTCCTCCCCCACAGCACATAAAATACCTATAAAGAAGCACTCTCAACAAATTCTAAAGCAGCAGAAGCTTCAGAAAGATAGAGTGGAGGAAATTTCCAGCTCAGGGTACTCAGGAAGGCCAATGGGAAAGGTCGTCGCACCAGACAAGGAGTGGAGCCCAGCCCAGCCTTGGCCAAAGGACTCTGGGAGGAGCAGGACCAGAGCAGGGACAAAATCCCCAGAAGCAGCAGCAGTTCCCAGATCCCTCAAACCACAGGTGCCAAAGGTCAGTGAGAGGGCTTCTTCAATCTGAGCTAGAAGGAAGCAGAGTCCACCCCTAGACCTGGCCCAAGATGGCAGCTAGGCAACAAAGGCTTCCGGAGCCTGCAGCGGACAGGCAGCAGCTGGTGTCCACTGTGTGTTCATCATTCACTGCCTCAGAAGATCATATCATGATGATGATAATGACATGACTTGCTCTTGACTTTGTTTAGAGTGAGGAAGGGCTGTACAGGTCACCAGCCTCACTTCTCCTCCAGAGTCATCTGAATCCAGTGACCAGATATTCATCAGGATGACTGCAGATGACCCAGGATGAGGCAGTTGGGGTTAAGTGACCTGCCCAAGGTCATACAGTTAGTGAGTGTCAAGTTGTTCCATTGTTGAAGCACTGAGCATAAAGCCTCTGGGGGAACTGAATAGATGATCAATCTCAGCCCTGAGCACAGTCCTGGGGTGAGCAGGAGCACTAGGACCCTTCTCTTGACAAAAGATTCAGCTGTCAAGTAACTGGCTGGGAAAATGATAAAAAAAAAAAAAAGGGGAAAAAAATAAGACCACAGAAGGTTGCTTTCTTGGTGAACAGATATTTCCATCCGTCCTTTCAGATGAGGAAGAACAAAGCATACTGTCAGAGGAAGTCAAGGTTCTGCATTGAGTATCTCCAAAATGAATATACAATGGGCCCAGGTCATAGAATAACTTGAAAAGTGAGTCAGTAGCTTGCTAAAGGAGATCCAAAAAAATGCCTTTAAAAACAGGCTCTCAATTGGAAAAAGAGGTCCAAAAAGCCAATGAGGAGAAGAGGCTTTAGAAAGCAGGATTAACCTAATGGAAAAGGAGGTTCCAAAGCTCACTGAAGAAAATAGTTCTTTAAGAATAAGAGTAGAGTTCAGGGAAGCTAATGACTATAAGATAAACCAAGAAGTTGTAAAACAAAACCAAAGGAATATAAAAATAGAGGATAATGTGAAATATCTCATTGGAAAAACAACTGACCTGGAAAATAGATCCAGGAGAGACAATTTAAAAAGTATGGGACTACCTGAAAGCCATGATCAAAAAAAGAGCTTAGACATTATCTTTCAAGAAATTATCAAGGAAAACTGCCCTGATATTCTAGAACCAGAGGGCAAAATAAATACTGAAAGAATCCACCAATCACCTCCTGAAAGAGACCCAAAAAGAGAAACTCCTAGGAATGTTGCAGCCAAATTTCAGAGTTCCCAGGTCAAGAAGAAGATATTGCAAGCAGCTAGAAAGAAACAATTTGAGTATTGTGGAAATACAATCAGGAAAACACAGGATCTGGAAGCTTCTACATTAAGGGATCAAAGGGCTTGGAATAGGATATTCCAGAAGTCAAAAGAACGGGGATTAAAACCAAAAATCACCTACCCAATAAAACTGAATATAATATTTCAGGGGGGAAAATGGTCATTCAATGATAGAGGACTTTCAAGAATTCTTGATGGAAAGGCCAGAACTGAATAGAGAATTTGACTTTCAAACACAAGAATCAAGAGAAGCATGAAAAGTTAAACAGGAAAGAGAAATCATAAAGGGCTTTTTAAAGCTGTACTGTTTACATTCCTACATGGAAAGATAATATGAGTAACTCTTGAGACTTTTCTCAGTATTTGGGTAGGTGGAGGGATTATACACACACATACACACACACACACACACACACACACACACACACACAGCACAGGTTGAATTGAATCAGAAGAGATGATATCCATAAAATAAAATTAAGGGGTGAGAGAAGAATATATTGGGAGGAGAAAGGGAGAAATGGAATGGGGTAGACTATCACTCATAAAAGAGATAACAAAAATCTTTTTCAATGGAGGAGAAAAGGGATGAGGTGAGAGGGAAAAAGTGAAGCTTACCAACTTCACATACAGTTTAAGGAGGGAATAACATGTTCACTAAATTTAGTATGAAAATCTATCTTACACTACAGGAACGTAGGGGAGAAAAGGACGTGGGGTGAGGGGGATGATAGAAGGGAGGGCAGATGGGAGAAGGGAGTAACTAGAAGTAAACACTTTTGGGAAGGGACAAGGTCAAATGAGAGAATAGAAGGAAGTGAGACAGGGTAGGATGGAGGGAAATATAGTTAGTCTTACACAACAAGGCTATTATGGAAGCCTTGTGCCAAATGACACATATATAGCCTGTACTGAATTGCTTGCCTTCTCATTGGGTTGGGTGGGGAGAGAGGGAGAAAAGTTGGAATTCAAAGTATTAGAAATAAATGTTGAGAAGTGTTATTACGTATAACTAGGAAATAAGAAATACAGGTAATGGGGCATAGAAATCCATCTTGCCCTCCAAGAAAAGACAGAAGATGGGGATAAAGGAAGGGTGGGGTGTGATAGGAGGGAGGGCTCATTGAGGGAAGGGGTAATCAATGCAAGGTGTTATGGAGTAGGGGGAGGGAGAGATGGGGAGAAAAATTGGAATTCAAAATCTTGCAGAAATGAATGTCAAAATCTAAAAATAAATAAAGAAAATTATTTTAAAAAGTTGCATCTCTCAGTTTTGAAGAGCAGAGAAAGAAACTGGCTTATCAACAACTTGAGGCCAAGTTTGAAATTGACATCCTATCAACAACTTGAGGCCAAGTTTGAAATTAACATCACATTAGTGTTGCAATTGCTGTTGCTAAATAGCTGACTTTTTAATTAGATTCTTGAGTTCACAATACAGTGCTCTCACCAGAAACCTATCATTGTAGTATACAGATAAAAATACAATTTGCCTAAAAGAAAGGGCAAAGCTCAACTGCAAAAAAAAAAAAAAAAAAAAGGTTGCAAATTACACGTACAGTGAGCAAGTAGGCTTTCTAACTTACCGCATTATCACTTACATCAACTTTACAGTTTTGCTTAGTCAGAATTTAGTCTTCTGCTTTGCCAGTCATACTGTAGGTACCTTTTTACTGTGACTTTTTGGGAACCTTAAGAAATGGCAAGATTTTAACTACATCACAAGTAAGCTTGCTTATGAGCCATCTTTGAAACCAAAGTTTAAGATAAATCATGGCTCTGACATATACTAGATTGTGTGATCCGTGGCAAGTTAACTTATTCACTGTTGCAAGCAACTATCCAAGACAGTACTTGCGGAGAAGGCACGGACTGTGTTGGCAGAGGGAGTTCCTGCACCCAGGAGTTCTTTGAACTGTTGAAATCACAAGTCCAGCCCCTGTTAGCTCAGTTTTAGCCTTCCAGAATTTCAATCCAAAGTTCTTTTCATATTTTTTTATGAGTCAACAACTTTATTTTTTTATATATAAATTTGAGTTTTTACAATCATTTTCACAAAATTTTGGGTTCCAAATTTTCTCCCCATTTGTCACCTCCCCCCACCTAAAATACACCAAGCCTTCTAATTTCCCCTATCACCAATCTACCCTCTCTTCTATCATCCCTCCCTTCTCTTGTCCCCATCTTCTCTTTTGTAGGGCCAGATAACTTTCTATTCCCCATTACCTGTATTGCTTATTTCCTAGTAGCAAAAACAATACTCAACAGTTGTTCCTAAAACTTTGAGTTCCAACTTGTCCCCATCCCTCCCATGGCAATTCAATATAGGCCATATCTGTGTAGTTTTGCAAATGACTTCCATAACAGTCATGTTGTGTAAGACTAACTATATTTCCCTCCATCCTATCCTGCCCCCCATTGTTTCTATTCTCTTTTGATCCTGTCCCTTCTCGAGTGTTGACTTCAAATTGCTCCCTCCTCCCATTGCCCTCCCTTCCATCACCCCCCTCAACCTTGCTTATCTTCTTCTCCCCCACTTTCCTGTGCTGTATGATACGTTTTCATACCAAAATAAGTATGCATTTCATTCCTTCTTTTAGTCGAATGTGATGAGAGTAAACTTCATGGTTTTTCTCATCTCTCTGCTTTTTCTCTCCACTAAAAAGTCTCCTGCTTGCCTCTTCTATGAGATAATTTACCCCATTCCATTTCACCCTCTCTCTTACCAATACATTTCTCTCTCACCATTTACCTTGATTTCTTTTAAGATATCATCCCAACCTATTCAATTCACTCTGTACTCTCTGTCTCTGTGTGTGCGTGCATGTGGGTATGTGTGTGTATGCACATGTGTACGTGTGTGTATGTGTATGTGTGTGTGTAATTCCACCAACTACCCAGATACTGAAAAGTTTCAAGAGTTACAAATATTGTCTTTCCATGTAGGAATGTAAACAGTTCAACTTTGCTGTTTAATTTTCCATGTTTCTTCTCATTCTTGTGTTTGAAAGTCAAATTTTCTTTTCAGCTCTGGTCTTTTCATCAAGAATGCTTGAAAGTTTTCTATTTCATTGAAAGACCATTTTTCCTCCTGAAGTATTATACTCAGTTTTGCTGGGTAGGTGATTCTTGGTTTTAGTCCTAGTTCCTTTGACTTCTGGAATATCCTATTCCACACCCTTCGATCCCTTAATGTAGAAGCTGCTAGATCTTGTGTTATCCTGATTGTATTTCCACAATACTGGAATTGTTTCCTTCTAGCTGCTTCCAATATTTTCTCCTTACCTGGGAACTC
>JAQQSK010011805.1:0-12128 GCA_028658325.1 Potorous gilbertii
ATTTCACTTAGATTGTCAGATTTATTGGCATACAATTGGTCAAAATAGATCCTAATTTCCTCTTCATTGGTGGTAAATTCACCCTTTTCATGTTTGATACTGGTAACTTGGTTTCCTTCTTTCTTTTTTTAAGTCAAAATAACCAAAGTTTTATGTTTCATTTTTTTTAATATAACCAGCTTAGTTTTGTTTATCAGTTCAATGGTTTTCTTAATTTCAATTTTATTAATCTCTCCTTTGATTTTCAGGATTTCCAATTTGGTATTTAGTTGGGAATTTTTTATTTTTTTTATCAAGCTTCTTTTAGTTGCGTGTCCAAGTAATTGATCTGCTCATTCTCTAATACACTGATGAAAGCATCAAAGATGTAATTTTTCCTCTAAGTACTAAGATCATTACTGTCATTCTCTCTGATGAAAGTATTGATGTCTCTGTAATTTGTTCTATCACCCACTTGTTCTTTAGGATTAAATTACTTAGTGTCAATTTTTAAACAATTTTTCCACTGCCCTTTATTAAATGTAATGTTAATGGCAACATGATCTGAGAATGATATATTTAAAATTTCTGCCTTTCTGTATTTGATAGTGAAGTTTTTATGTCAATACAAGTCAATTATAATTTTAAGTTAATCATGAGCTTCCATCTACTCCATTCTAATCTTTAAGGAATTGTTTTCTTCAGTGAACTTTTGAACTTTCTTTTCCATCTGGTCAATTCTGCTTTTTAGGGCATTCTCTCCTCATTGGCTTTTTGGATCTCTTTTGCCATTTGGGTTAGCCTATTTTTTGAAGTGTTATTTTCTTCAGCATTTTTGGGTCTCCTTTAACAAGCAGCTGACTCATTTTTCATGATTTTCTTGCATCACGCATTTCTCTTCCCAATTTTTGCTCTACTTCTCTTATTTGACTTTCAAAATCTTTTTTGAGCTTTTCCATGATCTGAGACCAATTCATATTTTTTTCTTGGAGTCTTTGGATATAGGAGCTTTGACTTTATTGTCTTCTGCTTGCATGTTTGGGTCTTCCTTGTCACCAAAGTAAGATTCTATAATCTGATTCTTTTTCTGTTTTTTGCTCATTTCCCCAGCCATTTACTTGACTTTTGAGGTCTTTGTCAAGGTAGTTCTCTGCCTTCAGTGGGGATGGAGTGCTTACTGTCAGCTGCTCAATCCCCCTCAATCTGTAGAGCCCCAGAAATAATACCTACTGCTGCTACTGCCCCTGCCCCTGCTGCTATAGGTTCCTCCTCTGCTGGCTCCTCCACCCCTTCCACCACCCTAGGGGTGGGGTCCTGACCACTCTACTGTCTCACACAGGTCCCACAGTTTTTTCCACTGATCTTCCAATTTGTCTTCGGCATTTTGGGATCTTGAAGTCTGGAAACTGCCACAGGTGCCCAAGATTCAGTCCCCCCAAGGCCCACTTAGGTCCCATCTGTGCCTACATGGCCCACACTGCTCCCAGAGTGGTGTGATAGACACTTCCCAGCAACCTTCCAGGCTATCTTGGGCTGGAGATTTACTTTACTCCATCATTCTGTGGGTTCTGCAGCTCCAGAATTTGTTGACAGTCTTTTTTTACAAATATTTGACTGGGCATGAGAGAGAGTACTAGCAAGTCTGTTCTGTTACTCCGCCATCTTGGCTCCGCCCCCCACTTATCCTGTTCCATCCTTTTATCCTTACTCTATGTGTGTGTCTCTGTTTCAAGTGTATTTCTTCTAAATGACATATTTTAGGAGTCTGGTTTTCAATCCATTCTGCTATCTGCTTCTGTTTTATAAAAGAGTCCATCCCATTCACATTCACAATTATACACTGTATGTTTCCTTCAGTTCTCTTTTCCCTTGCTTGTACTTTTCCCTCTCTCTCTCTCTTCACCCTGTCCTTCATCACCAGTGTTTTGCTTCTTTTCTTGCCCCCCCTCCCACTTCCCTATAGGATTAAGATAAATTTCTATACCCAAATGAATGTGTATATTATTCTTTCTTTGAGCCAAACCTAATGAGAGTAAGGTTCAAACAATACTTACCTTCCTCCTTTTTTCCCCCTCTGTTGTAATAGGTCTTTCACATCTCTTCATGTGATATGATTTATCCCATTCTGCCTCTCCCTTTCCTCTTTTCTCAATGCAATCTTTTTTTATCCCTAATTTTTTTATATTATCCCATCAAAGCCAACTTATACCTACACCTTTTGTCTATATATACTTCTTCTAATTGCCCTAATAAAATTATAGTTCTTAAAGTTGTATCATTTTTTTCATGTAAGGATGTAAACAGTTTAATCTTATTGAACACTGTGGAATTTTTTTTCTTTTCTATTTACCTCAAATAGTTCAGTCTTGTATTTTAAAATCAAATTTTCTATTCATCTCTGATCTTTTAAGCAGGAAAGTTTGAAAAATCCCCTATTTCATTACATATCCATCTTTTCCCCCAAAAGATTATGCTCATTTTTGCTGGGTAGTTGATTTTTTTATTGTAATTTAAACTCTTTAACCTTCCAAAATATCATAAATCAAGCCCTCTGATACTTTAATGTAGAAATTGCTAAATCCTGTGTAATCTATACTGTGACTCCTTGATATTTTAACTGTTTCTTTCTGGCTGCTTGCAATATTTTCTCCTTTGTCAAAGAGTTCTGAAATTTGTCTATAATATTTCTGGGGGTTTTCATTTTGGGATCTCTTTCAGGAGGTGATCAGTAGATCCTTTCTGTGACTATTTTACCCTTTGGTTCTACCTTAGGGCACTTTTCCTTGAAAATTTCTTTAAAATGTTATCCAGGCTCTTTTTTTTGGTCATGGCTTTCAAGTCCAATAATTCTTAAATTATCTCACCTGGATCTGTTTTCCAGGTCAGTTGTTTTACACTTTCTTCTATTTTTTCATTCTTTGAATTTTGTTTCACTGATTCTTAATGCCTCATGTAGACATTAGCTTCCACTTGCTCAATTCTTATTTTTAAGGAATTATTTTCTTCAGTTAGATTTTGTACCTCCTTTTCCATTTGTCCAATTCCATTTTTCCCCCAAAATTTATTAATTTATTTGTTTTCAGTTTTCACAATCACTTCCATAAGTTCCAAATTTTCTCCCCTTCTTTCCCCACCAAGACAGCATGCAATTTTATATGGGTTCTTATATGTTCATACATTCCTTTTAAGCATATTTTTATAATAGTCATATTGCATAGAAGAATTAGAATGAATGGGAGAAATTATGAGAAAAACAAAACAAAGGAGAAAATAGTCTACTTCGTTCTGCATTCCAGCTCCACAGTTCTTTCTCTGGATATGGATGGCATTTTGCATCATGAGTCCTTTGAAAATGTCTTAGGTCCTCGCATTGCTGTGAAGAGTTGAATCTATCAAAGACAGTCTTCACACACTGTGGATGTTACTGTGTATAATGTTCTCCTGGCTCTGCTCACTTCACTCAGCATCAATTCATATAAGTCTTTTCAGGATTTTCTGAAGTCCACCTGTTTGTCATTTCTTATAGCACAACAATGTTCCATTACATTCATATACCACAGCTTGTTCAGCCATTCCTCAGTTGATTGGGCATCCCCTCGATTTCCAGTTCTTGACCATAACAAAGAGAGCTGCTATAAATATTTTTGTACATGTGGGTCCTTTTCCCATTTTTATGATCTCTTTGGGATACAGCCCTAGACGTGGTATCACTGAGTCAAAAGGTATACACATTTTGTATAGCCTTTTGGGCATGGTTCCAAATTGCTCTCCTGAGTAGCTGGATCAGCTCACAGCTCCATCAACAATGTAATACCTCTTTTTAAGAAGTTTTTTTCTTCAGTAGGTTTTTGTACCTCCTCTTCTATTTGGCCAATTCTACTTTTGGAGTTGTTTTCTTTCTTCCAAGCTGTTGACTCTCTTCTGATTCTCTTGCATCACTCTCAATTTTTTCCCATTTTTTATTCTACCTCTCTTATTAGATTTTTAAAATCATTTTTGGACTTTTGGGGCTTGAAATCATATTTCTCTTTGAAGTTTCACATGCAGTTACTTTGACATTGTTGTCCTCTTCTGAGTTTGTATTTTGATCATCCCTATCATCATAATAGTTTTCTATGGTCAGGAATTATTTTTTTTGCTCATTTTCCCAGACCATTTTATCACCCTTAAAGTTGAGCTCTGCTCCTAGGGTACAGGGGAAACTGTCTCAAGGTTCTTGCACCAGAGGCTAGGGGCCTATTCACTAGCTTTCTGTGCTAGGGCCTCTGGAGGTGGCAGCTCAATTTTTGCACTAGGGTCCAGGGGCTAATGGTTGACCCACTGCACTGGTGTAACCTGGGCCAGCCTAGTCAACCTAGTTCCAACAATTGCACTGAACTGCTTGCCTGATGCACTGGATCTGGAGGCCTCATAGCTGGCTCTTAGTTGCTGCCAGCCTGCTGAGCCAAGACCTCAGGGGCCTCTGTTGCTGATGTGTGCTGCATCTAGGAGCCTTTCTCTGACTTGCCTGAATACCACCTGTGCTAGGGTATGCTCCCCTTTTTAAACAAGTGGTTAAAACTTGGTTGTTTAACCAAGTCTTTTCTTACAGTCCTTCTAAGTTATCCTTGGCTGGAAAATTTTTTCACCTTGTCCTTTTGTGGGTTCAGTCACTCTAGAATTCATTTTGAGACTTGATTTAAAGTTGTTTCAAGGGAAACTAGGGAGAGCTCAGGCAACTTCCTGGCTTTTCTTAGCCATCTTGACTCCACCTCTCTTTCCTCATTTCTTACAATACAGTGGTGCTTGGATACATTAATATTCCACAACTTACTCAGTCATTCCTCAATTTGGGGGCATCTCATCAGGTTTCAGGTTTTTCTACCACAGAAATAATTGTGGGGAGGAAAAATTTTTAAATTTCATACAATCAAGATGTTCTGTGATTCTCTCTATTCATTGTTTGGCATAAATTTTACTCCTGCCCATAGATCTGATTGGTAATTTTCCTCATGTTTACTTACGATGTGACATTTTAATGGATCACATGCCCATTTGGAATTTATCTTTGTATAAGGTATCTCCTTTTTAATCAACCTAGATTCCAAATCCCCTAGGGACAAAACTATAAAATTTCTTCCATTTTGTACCAATAACCTGGTATATATATTCCCTTAGATCAGTTAGGAAGTCAAATTGTAACCTCAGTAGCTTTGTACTTTCTAAACCTATTGCATTTTCAGGTTAAATAGCTGATAGTGATAGGGTGGGATTGTGTAAAAGTGATAATAGTGGTGGGAAATTTGTGGTTCAGAACTAACAGGAAACCAAATGTTTGTTAAAGATTTCAAGTCAGGATTGTTCATTTCTGTGGTAGCAATACTGCACATAGGACCCCATCTTTTATTTCTCCCCACAATCCATCCTATAAAGCTACTGAATATCTCCAGATATGGGTGAGGTAACTTCAGCTACAACTTGACAGAAAACAACTACAGCTTTGTGATGTCAGGGAAATTTCAGGTCTCTTATCTGGGATGAATAATCAAAAGTTTCAGTCCTGCTAAAGGTGTTAAAGGAAAATATATCTGTTTTCTCTGCATCCCATTACACAGTCCTCTCAGGAGAGAGTGTTATTTTCTCAACCCACTGGTTTTAAATTTAGCTTCTTTGATGGATGTTCAATACCTTCCTGGAGAAGCTTTCAGGTAGTGAGATCACAAGCTGAAATTTAGTTGACTCTGATTCCTGATCCTACTTAGGAGTTTTTGAAATACCATGTTTATTGATCTTCTTGAAGTTCTTACAGGTAAGCAACACTGAAGTACCAGCATTGTGCAAGGAGGAAGAGGTCAAGGTCAGAGTAACCAGAAGTTCCCAGGTACACATGAGATATATCTTCCTGGGCTTGTGTGTGGTTTGTCCTTCATTTTCGAGGATAACCATGACATCAGAGATGATGCCATGACATGCAATTGAATTGGATTTGAGTAAGGGAGTGCTGTGCAAAGTTGCCATTCTCAATTTCCCCTCAGAGTCATCTGGGTCCAGTGGCCGGATATAAACCAGGATGACTGGAGATGACCCAGGATGCACTGAGAGACCTTGGCCTTCTTAAGTTATGGTCTTTTTTAAGTTATTGCATTGAGTGAGGCAACATCAATTCAGTCAATAAGCCTCTTTAAGAAGTGAGTCAAAGGGGATAGCCCCTTTAATCAAAAAAAAAAATCAAACTGGGAAGAGAAGACCCTCCTGGTTGCCGTCCAAAAGAGAAACAGCTACTATTTATATTCACTCTGAGCCAGGAGGGTCCAAAAAATAACCGTTCTTGGGGCAAAAAATGGAAAAAGGGAAAAGCCAGTGTCTGAAGGCTCAACAATGAGAAGGGGGCAGTTAGCCTGGGGGCAGACCTCAGGTCCCATTATACACACACACACACACACACACACACACACACACACACACACACCCCTCCCATTCTTAGGTTTTAAAACTTCAATATCATCCTTAATTCCTCACTCTGTCTTATCTTACATAGCCATTTAGTTGCCATAGCTTGGTGTTTCTACCTCCACATCTCTCACCACACTAGTTCAGGACTTTAGTCACCTCTCACCTGGACTATCGCTAATAGTCTTCCTAACTTAAGCTTCCATCCTCTGCTCCATCCTCCATATACTATCCAAAGTGAGGTTCTAGAAGCACTGGCCTGACAATTTCTTAGTTAACAAATGGCTCCTTTATTCAGGAGAAACTCTAGCAACTTCCCTAATACTGCTAGGATCAACCATAGAGGCCTTTACAGTCCTCCTCAATATAGCCATGTCACATAAGTGCCACTCCTTTTTACATACACTAATGGAACTTCTTTCAAAATGTTCCTCATATGCTGTACTCTCCATCTCCCATCTCCATGCCTCGCATTTGCTATTTATTACCCCATGAGTGCATTCCCTCCTCACCTCACCATCTTAGAATCCAATGATGTGTTGATTAAGGTGTTGGACTTGGAGCTAAGAAGTCTGGGTTCAGATCTGCCTCTGATACTTGCTAGCTGTGTAAGCATGGATAAATCATTTTATCCCTCTGAGATCCTTTTCTCAATCTGCAGAATGTAAGGTGGGACATTAATGGTTTATGACATTGTAGCTCTAAATCTATGGTCATGTGACCCAAGACTGAGCTCAATCACTACCTAACATGAACACCTGGTCTTCTAGCTCTTAGTATCTCCTCTTTGCCCACCCTCCAAATTATCTTATATTTACTTTGTATTTTCTATTTTTATGTTGTCTTCTTCAGTTAGATCATAGGTCTTAGAGGACAGGGATAATTTCACTTCTTCTTTGTAGCCCCAGTGCCTACACAGTACCAGATACACAATAAGTACTTTAAAATGCTTTGTTAATTGACTGATTGCTAACTACCTGGTCTAAACTCAACTACATAGTCTAAATTACCTAGTCTAAAGTCCAATATTCCTAGTGTCATTTGTGATATTCTCAAATGGCTTTTTCAGGGTAAATAATGTCTAAGAAATTATAAACATGAATTTTAAAAGCCATCTTTAAATTGGAACAATATCTTTATGCAATTAGAAGAGGTGAAGGGTTGGCCTGCTGAGGGAGTGGATCACCTCAAACGTTGAGGAAGCCTAACACTAAAATTTTGTTATCAGTTGTATTCTCAGATGCAGTTTACTGTAAGCTCTCCAGGGCACTGAGGTGACTCATAATCTGAAGGGGAGGGAGAAATGGGAAAGTTAAATCATGCAAAGGGACACTGCCTGTCCTCACAGAGCTTCCATGTTCTATAAATGAGATCACAGGTAGGACAGGAATTAAACTCTGTGCTTCTTAAGAGAAATAATGAATCTTTTATTGAAATGACATGAATGGGGTCATCAAATGAATGAAGAATTAAGAATGAATAGGAAATTCCATTTTAAATATAGCTAAAAGTTCTCCTATTGTTGTCCTATTTACCATGGAAACCTGTCATATAGTAAGTATTACATCTAAGGCCAGTCACTAATGGACAGGTAATGCTTTGTGATGTCAGAGTGATATCAGATCACCTATCTGGGTTGGGACCACAGGATTCAGTCCTCCTGAGTATTTTTAAAAGTTAATTGACTTTTTTTTATGCATCCTTTTATACAGGAGAAACTATTTTACTGGCAAGACCTAATTATTGTTGTTTTCTTTCTATTTAGTTTAGTCTCCACTAAATTGAAAAGAAGCACCTGAGGTCACTGGGTATTTGACTGATCCAGTGCCCCTGACATTAGGGTATAGGGTATGCTTAGGGAAGTATATGAGGCTGTTGATACCATTGCAGGGCTACTTTTCCTTGGTGCTCACCTGTTCCATCTAACTCTCACCTGTGACTCCAAGAAGCTGGAGCATACACAGAGGCCACAGCCCAGTAAACCATTTCAGCACACAGGCTAAACCAGGTTGAGGGTAACTGAGAGGTCTCAAACCCGTCGGTGACTTAGGTGGTGTGTCTACCCCAAGCACATGAACACTTCCCTTGATGAGACCAATTTGTTCTAATGGCCATGAAGACAGCTGAAGCAGGTGCTGTGGACTGCTTAGAGCTTGGTTAGACATCGAAGACACCGAGGTCATCCACTACTTCTAGAGCCATCACTAATCATATTGATTCTGTCCTGCCAGTGGACTGTGATTTTGCCTCACTTAATCCAATTTACTCATGAATCAAAAGACAATCCCCCCCTGCCATACCATTTTACCATTTTTGCCTACCTTAAAGTCCTGCGATGACAGGCAAGTGACAAAGCAGCAGATGTGGATACGCTGAGAGCTGTAGCCACAATCCTGCATACAGTATGGGGACCCAGGCCATAGGGTTGTTTTCTCACTATAGGCAGCAGCAGGATTTTGCATACCCTGGATATCTGAACAGCCTTTTAAGAACTGCACTGCTCAATCATCTTATGTAACAGGCAAGAAGGAGCTTTTACGTGGAGGGAAAGAGTGGGAGAGATGAAATAAGTGAGCCTTACGCTCACGGGATTTGGCCTAAGGAGGGAATAACATACACTCAATTGGATATGGAAATCTATTTTACCAGGAAGGCAAGGGCAAAGGGGATAGGAGAAGAAAGATAACAGAAGGGTCAGAAAATTGGGGAAAGAGAAAATCATAAGCAAACATTGTTGTGGGAGGACAGGTCAAGGGAGATAGTGGAATAAATGAAGGGCAGGATAAGACAGAGGGAAATGTGGTTAGTCTTTTGCAACATAACTATTTTGGAAGTGTTTTGCATGGCTACACATGTATGCCTATATTAAATTGCTTGTTTTCTCAGTGAGGCTGGGTGAGAAGGGAGGAAGGGAGAGAATATGGAATTCAAAGCTTTAATAGTGAATGTTAAAAATTGTTTTAGCACACGACTGGAAAATAAGATATACAGGCAATGGGGTATAGAAATCTATTTTGCCCTTCAGGAAAATAGAGGAAAGAAAGATGGAAGAAGGGAGGGTAATAGAAGGGAGGACAGACTGGAAGGAGGAGTGAATGGAGCATATGCTGTCTTAGGGTGAGGAGAGATGGGGAGAAAATTTTGACCCTGGTCTGATTACTGAGGCAGGTGGGGATCCCACCTTGTGGTCAAAGCACACACACACAAAATTGTTTGCAGACAATTCCAGTCACCATTGGCACATGGAATGTGTGCACACTTAAGGACAACACAAAATCCAGTACACCTGAAAGAGAACAGCTCTTGTGAGAAAATTCAGCAAGTATTGCATCTAAGTAGCAGCCCTGAGTGAAACAAGGCTGGCAAATGAAAGCCAGCTTACTGAAGTTGGAGCTGGATACATGTTTTTCTGAAGTGACCACAGTGATGGGGGCACCATGAAGCTAGTATAGATTTTGAAATCAAAATTAATCTAGTCAACAAACTTGTATGCTTCCCAAAAGGAGTAAATGATAGACTCATGACAATGTGATTACTGCATGCAGGAAGAGGTTATACCACCATCATCAGTACCTCTGTCCCCAACAGGATGAACTTTGATGAGGTCAAAGAAAAGTTTTATGAAGACCTGGAGACCCTTATCATCAATGTGCCAAAAGAGGACAAGCTCATAATTCTGGGTAATTTTAATACTAGAATAGTCTCAGACTACCAGGCTTGGCAGGGAGTCCTAGGAAGGAATGGAATTGGACACAGCAACAGCCATGGTCACTTATTACTGAAGACTTGTGCATCTCATGACCTTCTTATCACCAGCACTTGTCTTCCATTTACCTAAACACAACAAAACTTCATGGATGCACCCTTGCAGGAAGCATTTGCATTTTGTAAGAAGAGACAGACAGAATGTGAGAGTAACATAGGCAATGTACGGTGCAGAGTGCTGAACTGATCATAGACATCCTCTCCAAGCTATTTGCATTCAACAAAAGCAGTGTCTCAAGGCAAAATGAGTACAAGAAGAATTAATGTCAACAGATTAGAGCTCTTCTCTGAGCGTGAACATTTTGTTGCTAACTTGGAGGGAAAGTTGAGCCAACACACAGTTGGCAACAGTGAAGCAGAAAAGGAGTGGGCAGCTTTCAGCGATCAAAATCAGTGCTTAACTGGGTCAGAACACTCACAAACATCAAGAGTGGTTCGAAGAAAATGATGGAGAAATTCAGAAGTTGCTAAATGAAAAACAAGAACTCAATGGGGTTTACCAGCAGAAGAGTTCATGCATCACTAAGCCAGCATTTAATTCCATCAAAAGTAAAGTACAAACAAAGCATAGAGAGAAACATGATTCTTAGCTCAGTAAAAAGACAGATGAAATTCAGTTTCATGCTGACCATAAAATTCCAAAGTGCTTTTATGATGCCCTGAAGGCTATTATGGGCCAAAGATCTATGGTACATCACAACTACTCAGTGCAGATGATTAGTGATAAGGATGTGATCACGAAGAGAGAGGCTGAACACATCCATAGTGTTCTCAGCAGATTATCAGCAATCAATGCTGAAGCCACTGACCATGGTTGAAGTTAATCCTCCCTAGCTGAAGTTCCAACTGAAGAAGAGATTTTTGAGTGCCATTAGGCTCCTTTTTTTTGTGGCAAAGCACCTGGTGATGAGTCTATTCCAGCAGATATTTACATGACAGGAAGTCCATTACTCATACAAAAACTGACTGAAATTTTCCAGGTTATATGTTAAGAGGAGGTAATCCCCCAGGAGTTCAAGAACACTTCCTCAACTGTCCATCTCTATAAAGGAAATAGATCATCCTGCGACAATCACGGGGTGGGGGTGGGGGTGTCTCTCTCTTAGTCATTGCTGACAGAACCTTGCCAGAGTCCTCCTTAATAGGCTGATCCTTCACCTGGAAAATGGTTATATACCTGAGAGCCAGTGTGGCTTCAAAAAGGGCCAAATAACAGTTGATATGGTTTTTGCTGCCCAAACACTCCAGGAGAAATGTCAAGAGGAGAACAGAGGTTTATATACAATGTTTGTAGATCTAAAAAAGTCTTTGATAGTCAGCCATGAGGGCTTATGGAAAATTATGTCAAAATTTGGCTGTCCAGAGAAATTCATTAGTATTGTATGTCAATTTCAGATGGCATGCTTGCCCAGGTTCTGGATAATGGACAATGCTCTCATGTTTTCCTGGTCACCAGTGGAGTAAAACAAGCCTGTGTGCTTATTCCCATGCTTTTTAGCATGATGTTTTCAACCACATTGTCAAATGCTTTCAGTGAGGATGAACATGTAATCAAGGTCAGTTTACTGTGCTGATGGTAAACTCTTCAACTTGAAAAGTTGAGAAGTTAAGTCCAACTACAAGTCAAGATCAAAGTGGAGGGGGAATGTTGGTACATGATTTCTGTTTGCAGATGATTGTACACTCAATGCAGCTTCTGAAACTGAAATATGCAACAAAGTGTGGATCAAGTTTCTACTGCTTGTGCTAATTTGGGCTTAACAAAACCAAGAAAACACAGATGCTCCATCAGCCAGTGTCATACTATCATATGTGGAACCATTGTTACACCACATGGAGAAGTGGATAAGTTCACTTACCTTGGCAGTGTACTTTCCAGGGATGTACACATTGACAATTGACAATGAGGTTGACACATCCATTGCCAGAGCTAGCTCACTGTTTGGGAGGCTAGT
>JAQQSK010011806.1:0-12128 GCA_028658325.1 Potorous gilbertii
GTCCAGTCTCCCAAATGGAACATGGAGAGCCTCCCGTGTAAAGAACAACCTTCCCTTCAATTCTCATCTTCCACAAATTTTGTTCTTTGTGATAGGGGAATGGGACCTTCCACTCAGTGATGAACATTTTCATACTTGTTACACTCTTTACATGCCAGTGTCTCTGAACTTGTGTAGGTCATCATCTGAACCACATTCTACATCCCCTACCATCTAATTCCTCATTTCCATCCCTCTCAACCCTTCCACCCCAAAGTTTCAACCTAACTTTACCCAGGTGCTTTTCTGTGCTCTCTGGAATGCCTGTTCCATAGACAGCACACTTTCCTTCATTCTAAATCTTTTCATCTCCCATTCCTTCTATATACTAGCTATTACTGAAAACATCTTCCTTACCTCCCCAATTACTGGCTCCCTGGCCACCCTTTCCATTACAGGTTGCACCTTCACTTCTTGTCCTTGACTCACTGATTGAGGATGAAAAATTAGAATACTCCTTGCTCTCTGAAGCCACTTCCAGTTTCTCCCCCTTCCTCCACCTCTCACTAATTTCTTCTCCTTTGAGGTTCATGCTATTCATGTGTATCACAATCAAACTTATGGTAGTCATTGTCTAGAGATCCCCAGGTTACTTCCCTTATTTCCTCTATGAATTCAGTACACAGCTCAAATTCTCCACCCTAACACCTGTTCTCATACTGGGGATTTTAATATACATATCCATTTTTGTTATTGTTTAATTAATTTTTAAAAATTCATTAAAACATTTTTTGACTCCAAATTCTTTCCCTCTCTCCTGCTGTTTCCTCACCCAGTAACAAGGCAAGCAATATCAGGCACATTACCAAAAAAAAACCCCACAAACAACTCAAAACCTTCAAAGCAATAAAAAGCAAAGAACAAAAAGAAAGTGAACTAAGTATGCTTCAGTCTGCACTCAGAGATCTGTTCAAATAGCATTTTTCATCATGAGTTCTTTCAAATTGTCTTGGATCATTGTCTCGATCACGGTAGCTAAGTCTTTCACAGTTAATCACCATTAGAATATTGCTTACTGTGTACAATGTTCTCCTGGTTCTGCTTATTCATATATCTTCCCATGTTTTTCTGAAACCATCTTCTTGTTACATACTGATTTTTCCTTAAATACCCTAATCATTAAGTTCCTCACCCTTTTCGCCTCCCATGAGCTAATTCTCCTCTCAACCTCAACCACACACGATAGTTATGTCCTTGATCTTGCCATACTTTTTCTACGTTCAAAAATTCTGAAATTCCCTTACCCAACAATGATCTATTAGATTTTCACTTTTTCTGCCATCTTCCCTTACCAAATTGCACTTTTCTTTCATGAAATGACCACCAATTCCTTGATCTCTCAATTCTCTCCCAGACCATCTCCCCTGCAGTAGTCATTTTCTCCTCTTTTCAACTTGACTCCTTGGTGAAGCAATTCAAATCTATGTTGTCTTCTCTTGAATTCCTAGTCCCCATATATCACCAATTATGCCTATCCAGTCTTCAACCTTGGACCATTCTCACCATTTGTATCTTTGTTCCTACAAAGTTGCTGAATGAAGGTGGAGAAAATCATGCAACATTCTTACTTGGCATACTACAAATTTATGTTATGTAACCTTAATTGGGCCCTCACTACTGCTAGGCAGTCTTATTATACTTCCCTTATCAACTCACTATCTTACTCCCCACATCAGCTCTTCCAAACATTTTCATCCCTCCTCAAATTTTCCATGGCTCCCCTTCCCCCAACTCCCTCAGCTAAGAACCTTCTCTCATATTTTATATAAAAAAAATTGAGGCCATTTGCTATGAGCTCCTAATTTTCCCCTTTTTCTCCTCTCTTATTACTAAGATACCTTTTGCTACTATCTGCTTCTTCACTCCTGTCTCATATGATGAAGTGGCCTTACTCCTTACCGAGGCTGACACCCCCTTACTTGTTCAAGTGATTGCATCCATCTCATCTCCTCCAACAGATTACCTCCTGAATTATCCCCATTCTTTCACTGATTTTCAATTTCTCCCTCTGTACTGGCTCATTTCCTACTGCTTACAAATATGCCCATATCTTCCCTATTCTGAAAAGACCCTCACTTGATACTTCCATCCCCACTAATTGTTTTCCTCTTCTGCCCTTTATGGATGTACTCCTTGGAAAGGTTATGTACAACAGGTGCTTCTACTTTCTCTGCTCTCACTCTCTTCTTAACCCTTTATAATCTGGCTTCTCATTTTATCATTCCACTAAAACTATTCTCTTCAAAGTTACTAATTATCACTTAGTTGCCAAATCCAATGGCTTTTACTCAATCCTCATTCTCTTTGGTCTCTCTGCAAACTTTGACACTATTGACTATTCTCTCCTCCTTGATCATTTCTTCTCTCTAGGTTTTCAGGACACCATTCTCTCCAGGTTTTCCTCCTACCATATCTGATTATTCCTTCTCTGTCTTCTTTGCTGGATCTTCTTTTAGATTCTGACCCCTAACCATAGGTGTCCTTTAGGATTCTCTGCTGGACCTTTCTTCCTCTATTCTACTTTACTTGATGATCTTATATATTTAACTACCATCTCTATGTTAATGATCCTCAAATCTGCCTAACCAGCTCCAATCTCTCTGTTGATCTCCAATCTCACATCTACAACTGCCTTTCAGACACCTGGTACTGGATATCATAAAGTAGTAGGAGATATCATAAACTCAATATGTCTAAAACAGAGCTCATTGTGTTTCTCTCTAGACTTCTCCCTCCCCTGCTCCCTACTATTATTATAGAGGGCAACACCAACCTCCAGTCTCTCAGACTCTCAACCTGGAAGTTATCCTGAATTTCCCACTATGTCTCCTCTTCCCTTCTCCCCCCATCCCCATGTCCAAACCATTGCCAACCTTGTCGATTTCACTTTTGTAGCATCTCCTAAATATAGTCCTCTCTTCTTTCCTCTGACACTGATACCACTAGTGCAGGCACTCATCACCTCATGCCTTGATTCTTGCAATAGCCAGCTAGTTAGTCTTACCCACCTCAAATCTCTCTCAATCCAACCTATTCTCCATTCAGTCAACCAATGGAATTTTCCTAAAATGCGGATCTGGCCATGTCATTCCCCTAATAAATAAATAAATTCCAGTGGTTTCCCACTACCTCTAGGATCAAATACAAAGTGCCTTATTTGACCCTATTTGGCATTCAAGTCCTTTCCTCTACCCCTGACCTTTCTTATCTTCTTACACCTTACTCTAGGATGTATGTTATTCTATCCAGTGACACTGGTCTCTTGGCTGCTCCACCAATAAGTCACTCCTTCTCTTGGCTCTGGCTGTTCTTTGGTCTTCTCCCATGCCTACAATGCTCTCCCTCCTCTGCTCTGACTACTGACTTCCTTGGCTTCCTTTAAGTTTCAACTAAAATCTCACCTTCTATAGGAAGCCCTCCCCAACCCTTATTAACTCCAATGTCTTCCCTCTGTTAATTATTTCCTACTTACCCTGCATATAGCTTGCTTTGTATATATTTGTTTGCATGTAGTCTCCCCCATTAAACTGTAAGCTTCTTCAGGGCAGGGACTCTTCCCTTTTTTTGTTTGGTATCTTCAGTACTTAGTACAGTGCCTGGCACACAGTAAGCACTTAATAAATGTTTACTGATTGATTAATTATATTAATTAAGCCACCTGTCCAGAGATCTATCTCTGTATTTACAGAATCTGGGAGTCCATATATAAACTCCTATTTTTACTGACTAGTCAACTCCCAAAGCAATTCTACATCTTCCCTTCAGGGTTTTAAGGGGATCCCTAAGGGGTTGCATGTTTTTTAAATCTGTTGTTGTGTGTTCTCCAGAATATCAAACACCACTTACAATTAGTATCTCCCTTATATCATTAATTGATTCAGTGATTAGTGCTCCAGTATCATTTAACCAATTAGGATCAATTAACTTTTATGAAGGTATGAGTACTGAAAAGATATAGCAAGAACCATAATCCAAAGATGTTTCTTCCAATATCCAGGAGCACATTCTCCCCATACCACTTTGACCTCTAGAGAAAATGAGCTCAAACTTTAAGTGCTTTCTTATCCCCAAATCTTAAGTCTTTATACTTATCAAATACAAGGTTATTATGTTTATTTGCTGCTGTAAATTCTATATCTACTTTGTTCCATTGATCTACCTTTCTATTTCTTAGATAGTACCAGATAGTTTAGACAATTATTGTCTTATAATATAGTTTGACAAATTTATTTTCAAAAAAAGGAGGGAGAGTAGGCTGTTGCTATTTGGTCAGTCTTCCCAGCCAGAGTTTTACAGGGGTATCGGCCCTCTCACTGGAATAGAGCTTGACAGGAAAGAGGAAAAGTTGAATTACTGGGTCAATTTTTAAAATATTCTCATTTCCTACTCAAAAACCAATCAAATGCCTTTCCTCCACTATATTGTAAATGAACAGGAAAACAGTCCTGGAATAATTGGCCATGCCATGTTGTGGTGTCCTTGCGTTTTTCATTATCAGTCACTCCTAAAAGGAAGTTCACCAAATGTTTATGCTCCCAGGACTGAGTCCTTACTGGACAATCCCTTCCACCTCCTGGTTTTTCTTATAAATGTAACTGTTGTCTCACCTGATAGAATGTAAGCTCCTTGTGGGTAGGGACTATTTCTTCTTTGTCTTTGTATCCCCAGCATTCAGTAGAGTGCCATGGCACATAGTGCTTAATAACTGCTTTTTAACTGATTGGCTGATTGACTACAGAGTTGAGCAGTTCAGCATTTTTTTAATGTAGGATTCAGGAAAACACTAAGTAAGTTTGAAATACAACAGTGACACTTGCAGTCCTATGTACAAGACATGGCTACTTGGGCTGAAATGGAAGTTGTGTGTCCCCCAAAGGCTAAATTCCTCTATAAACCAGGGTAGAGGAGGTACTCTATAAATGAATAGCCCTCCTGAAATGTAGCCTGAATGCCTGCACTTCAACCTCCTACAGTGGTGAATCCATTGCCCATCTCTACTGGATCCTGTGGTGATGCCTACATCACCACAGAGTTCATTCAGGCTGATGGCATAGGACAGGACACACATATCTTTAACTTCTCTTCTAATTTCATTTGAAAAAATAATGCCCTTGTCTCCCCAGGGCCCAGCATGATTCATGGATTAGAGTAGGTACTTCATAAGTACTTGTTGATTGACTGATTGATTTTATGGAACTGATCAGGTAAGGAAGCTAAGCTAAAGAACAGTAGAGGAATGGGGTTGACTTTGGATCCAGGTAGGTGTTATAGAAGTCTTTCATAGGCACATTGTCTAATATTGATCAAAAGGGCTAAGGTTAATTGAACAAACTCTGCTTTAGCATTGCTCCCTCTCTACACTGCAGGAGCCTGACCTTCTCCTACCCGCAGATGATAGATAGGAAGGTCCTTGAGCCATGGTAGAGGCCTACATTGCATGCATGGCTGGCACTGTGTTGTTTCACTTTTGTCTCTGTAGATCTCAACAAAGTGCCTGGGACATAATAGATGTTTAATAAATGCTTATCAACTGGTTGATCATGGTGGACAAATCTGTGAACTGGGATCAAGGATTTAAAGAAACAACCTCTGGCAATGGAGTACTTGCTCTTGTAGCCTTGCCCCAGTTCCACATAAGGTCTGACTTTTTCTTCTTTGCTGGTGGTCTCTTCTTTTTATAGGCACTACCAGACCATTCCTAAACTAGGAGAATCTGAAGGGAAATTAGGATCCCTAAAGACATGGACTGGTTGCATTTGTAAAGAGACAGAAGAGATTGCTAATGCTCAGTAGAGAATGAGTAAAGGTACAGCTTCATGGGGGTCTGGGTTGGGGTTTGGCTTGGAGGGCTGACCCTCTTCCTTCCTTGGCTTGGTCCTGGGATCATGAGCCTTGGCCTTGCTGTTTTTTACACAAGATACTTGGGTTTTAATATTGGTAGCTTAATGATTCTGAGACCTGGGGGTCATTACCTCTCTGGGCCTTAATTTTCTTGTTTATAATATGAAGTAGTAATAATATATGCATTGCACCTCAAAAGACTATTATAAGATTAAAATATGCTGACTTTATTATGTCTACCACTTGGGATTTTGTTATTGTGAGTATTCTCTCCTCCATGGAAGGCCATGATTCCTTTATACCCTCAGAAGGGGCAGCTAGGTGGTGCAGTAGATAGAGACCAGTGCAGGGTCAGGAGTTCAGATCTCACCTCAGACACTTAACAGTCACTTAACCCTAATTGCCTCATCCTGGGTCCTCTCCAGTCATCCTGATGAATATCTGGTCACTGGATTCAGATGGCTCTGGAGGAGAAGTGAGGCTGGTGACTTGCACAGCCCTCCCTCACTCAAAACAAAAGTCAAGTGCAAGTCATGGACTCATTTCTCTGATGGCAGGGTCTTCTTTGGCAACGAAGGACGAACACACACTCTCAGAGATGGGCTTTATGAGTTGCTGTAGCCAAAAGAATTTACCACCTGACAGTCAAATATTGAGGGATGAGCTTTTTTGAATTTAGATAAGTTCATTCATAAATGATAGACATATTACTTTATTGCCAGGCTCCAGGGCTATAACAAGAGTTGGTGTAACTAGGGTTCTGCCTCAGGTCATGCTGGATGGGTGAACATTTTCTCTTAGTGGCAGCCTTCTGACTTGTTGTTTCTTGTTCCTAGGGACCTCTGGAACCTCCATGCTGAGGGTTGGTCCTGGGACGCAACTACTGGGGTTTCATCGTGGTGGTTCTTCTCTTTCAGAGCTCCACTGCCCTATGTCCTGTCCTCTTATCTTGTCCCTCCTTCCCAGGGTTAGGAAAGGCCAAGGCTGATCATTTTCTGTGCTACAGGATAACAGATTAGACTCACTGGGAGTCAGGTTACTGTCTTTCTCAATACAATTACACTTTATAGGGGCTAACTGTTCTGGGGTCCCGTGCCATTCTTTTTGTGGAGGATACCCACAATTTTCCTTCCTTCCCACCCCCCTCCTCATGGCATAATATCCCTAGGCTTCTAATTCCATGGGTACCTGTATCCCAAAGTGTACCTCTTCCAATTGAACCTACCCTCAGTGCCAAGATATGGTTTTTCAGGTTCCAACTTGATACCTTTTCCTTTGATAGGGCTTCCAAGAATTCATATCACTTCCATGCCTCTATAGTTTCCACCTGTAAGACTTTCTCTCCCTTACACCATAATAAGATATGAAGAAAGAGTGAGTGGAATGCATTCTAAATATCTTAGAAAGGAAAGAAAGAAAAGAGCAAGTGTATCTTTTAAGAATTATCCTTTTCTCCCGCCTCAAATATGTTTGAACAGATGCAGGAACCTTGGCCTCACACACTGACAACGGGTGATTTGAGTTGCTTCTGTTTTTGTTGAGAGCATGCTGAGGGCCAGGCTTTTATGGCACAAAATTAGTCACTGTGTTTGATAAATGACTGTTTAATGCTGGCAGCGAAGCTGGTTAATAATCGAGCCATAGCAATCATCATAATTAGAGATGGAATAGATGTATGAATGAGGTCACCGAGTCTGCTTTTCTCTGGCCTTAACTCTTCTCCCCTCCCCTGCCTTTCCTGGGCCAGCATGGGGATTATTCCTACTAACATGCTTTCTATGGCTTGGCCCACTGTCAGAAGAACTAGCCCAAGCAATGAATGGGAAAGAAAGAGAAGTATTTTCTGGGAATATTGTTTAGGATCTATCTGTGCTGGTCCTTTATTCTGACTGATTTTCCTGTTCTTCCACACTTTCTAGTAGTCTTCAGAAATTTTCACCTCTTAGCTCACAGGCAGTTATTTCTTTTTCCTTTTGGTGATCTGGGGAGTAGCTAAATGCACTTAGTCATCTTGTAATGGTATCACTTTCTTCTAAAGTCATTGGAGAAAACAAGATACCCATCACTCATAACACAGGCAATGTGTCCCCGTCTGCTGTCCATTCTCCTATAATTGCTTGTTATTTGGATTTTTTAAAATCCTATTTAGTGTTTTCACATTGCATTTTATCCTAATGAGAACTTTAGGTAGAAGAATGTTAGATAGATCCAGGGCAGTTATCACTGGATTGGCAACATGGTACAATGGAAAGAACATTGGGTTTGGAGTCAGGAAATGCTAGGTTGGACACATCATTTACAAACAAATCAGCTAACCTCTCTGAACCTTAGGTTTAAACTTCTGAAATAATCTTAATGATAACAAACCTCAAAGGACTGTTTGGAGGACCGAATGAAATAACATGCAAACTTTTTATGGCTGTTGCAAGGCAGCAGATAACAGTGTTGGACCTGGAATCTGAGTTCAAATCTTGCCTCAGACATTAACTAACTGTGCGACTCTGGGTAAGTCACTTAATGTCCCTCAGTCTCAGTTTCTTTATTTGTAAAATGGGAATATTCATAGCACCTGTCAGAGTTGTTGTGAGAATCAAGTGAGATACCATGCGTAAATCTCTTTGCATAATTTAAGGGTGTTACATAAAATGCTAGCTACCATTATTATGTAAAGTACTTTGCAAATCTAAAATCTATATAAATATCAGCTGCTAAGCCTTTTCTCACCATCCTTCAGGTCCTTTTTGCTTTTTTTAACCATTAAAAAATTTTTTTGAGTCCCAAATTCTCTTTTGCCCTCCAACCCCTACCCCACCCATCAAGAAGGCTAGAGATATATTACTACTTCTATATGTAAAGGTATGTAAAACACACCAGAACTTTTTCAGTCATTAACCCAACAAGTTGAAGAAATAGAAAGGCCATTTTGTATTTTCCAATGTTCCGTAGTTACCAGGACCAAAAAATTCTTCACCAAGTGTCTAGACTATTAGTAATGAATCTTTCCATACTTAGCCAGTCTGGTTGTCAGCAAAGACACAATCTGTTGTAGGAACCATAATCAAAACCTTCCCAGCATTGTCAAGCCTATTAGAACCTCCCCTCCTTTGGCATAAGCTGAGGACCCAGCATTGCCTCTATGCTCAATGAGGCATTGGAACGCAGAATGGTCCAGTGGAAAGAGGTCTGGAAACTGAGGACTTGGGTTTAAATTCTGTTTCTGACAACTTACTGTATTACCTTGGGTAAGTCATTTAACCACAGCTTTCAGTTTCCCTCATATTTAAAATGAGGAGTTGAATTATATGGCTTCTAAGGTCCCTTCTAGTTCTAAATCTATGATTGAAATATATTAGTTTCCACTTGACCAGTGTGTACTGTCTTATCTCTTCTACTGAACTTCTACTGAATTCTCCTAACTACAAACTGAAATGAAATGTAAATAGAGCTAAAGAGTGGGTACGCTAACAGGTGCTCTGAGAGTTTAGAGAAGGGAGTGAGGATTTCCAAGAGACCTCACTTCCTGTTGGAGGAAGGAAATCAAGAAGGATATGATACATGAAAGTCAGCCATTTAGAGCACCCCCCCCCCCCCGCCCATCTCCCTCTGCCCAGATTCTGTCCCCTGGCTGTTCAGTTCATCCTGCTTGTCAGGAGTCCAAGTTTAGATCTTCCTTGCTTTCAATATTCTCCTCTCTCACCAATAAAACCTTACATCGCTGAAAGGATACTGGAGTCAAGAGTCTTATGTTTGCCTGGAATTAGGCACTAGATGTGTGACCTTGATCAAATTATATAACCTCTATGAGACCCAAGTTCTTCATTTATCAAATGGGAATAATAACCTTTATACTGTATACCTCTTAGGGCTGTTTCTAAGAAAGCACTTTTTAAATCTTAAGAATATTTTGTACCAAAGATATTACTATTATTTCATTCTTTCTAAGCTAATTTTAACAGGAAATGATGATTTAACAGGAAACGTTCCTCTATGACAACTCATTTGTTTTCTAACAGTGGCCTTCTGGAGACAATGCCTTTTACTGAAGGAATGAATCTAAAGGTGGAGATTTCAGATACTGGGGATGAGTTGGCCTCAAATTAAGTTAGACCCACTCTGCTGCTAAGTAGGACTGGCTCTGAGTTGAAGTAAAATATTGATGTGTAGAATCTTTCAAATAATCAATAATCAATCAAAAATCATTTGTGCTATGTGCCAGGCACTTTTCTGGGTGCTGGGAATGTAAAGACAAACATGACAGAGTTTCTGTCCTCTAGAAATTTAAAATCAAGCTGGAGAAGGGAAAGGAGAGGCAAAAAAAACAAAACCATAATTAAGTACATCCAAAATAGATACAAATTAATCAGGCATGGGGAGGCTCTGGTAGCTGGGGTAGACCACAGAAGACTTCATGTACAAATGGGCATTTGCACTGATTTAGGATTGAGTTAGTTCATGGACAGAGACCTGCTATTGAGTGCTGGCTGTGTTCCATATAGGCAAATCATGGAACCTCTCTGGGCGTCAGTGTTTTCCTGTGACGTGGGGGTAATAACATTGGCATGACTACTTCTCTCACTGAAACACAGACCTAGATCAAATGCTATGGAGAAAGGTCAAAGTGGATGAAAAGAGAGGAAAGATCACTGAATCCCAGAGAAAAGCCTAAGTAGAAAGATAGGGGCAGAAGTAAAATTTTAAGTGTGTAAGGAGTGAGTGGTTGGGGAAGATTTGAAGCAGGAAACACAAAAGTTTAACAGTGAAATTTTGCCCCAGGTTTAAGAATTGTTCCTCCACTGAATTTCTCCTTCATTCCTTGGTGTCATCATGGTGAGGAAGCAGCCCTGGGTCCTTCAAGACTATGCCAGTAGAATGTAAACTTTAGCAGGTCCTATCCTGCTGCAAAGGCTTCCAATATAGACCAATAGTAAGTTTCATGTAGACTGCCTGCCTTCCAGAGAGTCTTGCACCAAGAAGCTCATCATTGGAAAGCTGGCTACTAATATTGTGATTTTTTTGAGCCACATCAACCCATTAACTCCATCTGATGAGTCTAATTTATTACAATTGATATTTAATGTTAATTAACATTTAAATGCCTACTATGTGAAAGTCATGATGCTAGACCATGGGAACAAATAGACAAAAATGAAATAGTCCTTGTCCTCAGGGAGATTACAGTCAAATGGAGGCCACATTCTGCTAAAAGTATGGAGGGGTTGTGAGCTGTGCCAATGCAAGAAGTATTCAAAGTGACACATTGAGGCTTCTTGAAGTCAAATTCATAGAATTTAGATCTGAAAGGGTCATTAAGGGTCATATAGTACGAGCTCCTCCTTTTATAGACGAGGGAACTAAGATCAGAGAGTAGGAGTGATCCCCAAGGTTTCAAGGTAGTAAGAATCACAGATAGAATTTGAATTCAAGTCTTCTAACTCCAGAGTCAGCTCTCTTGTCTCTGTATTCTATGGTCAAGAGAAGTTTAAGTGATTTGTTCGAGGTCATAGAGGCTGTAAATAGTAGAATAGTAATTCAAACATTCAGGTCTTCTTGACTTCTTTCTGGTATATCATGTATTGAACCGTTAAGATGAATTGCTAGTTACATCTTTACTTTCCTAAATCTAGTGCTTTTGAGTTGTTTCATGTGTAATAGGGTGATGACCAATAAGAACCCAGTCTTCAGAACATGAGAGATATTATCTGCTTGGGATCAATATATATGGAGGCTTGGTTAGTCTGCTTTTAAGGATGCCTAGGGGCAGTTATGTGGCACAGTGGAGAGAGCTCCAGGGCTAGAGTCAGAAAGACCTGACTTCAAATCCAGCCTCCGACACTTGCTAGCTGTGTGACCCTGGACAAGTCACTTAACTCTCTTTTCCTCAATTTCCTCATCTGTAAAATGAGCTGGAAAAAGAAATGGTAAACCACTCCTGTATTTCTCTTTTATTTATTTATTCATTCATCCATCCATTTATTTATTTAACTTTTTTACATTCATTTTCCAAAATTTTCTCCCCATTTGTCCCCTCCCCCACCCCAATACACCCAGCATTCTAATTTCCCCTATCACCAATCTGCCCTCTCTTCTATCATCCCTCCCTTCCCTTGTCCCCATCTTCTCTTTTGTTCTGTAGGGCCAGATAACTTTCTATTCCCCATTACCTGTATTTCTTATTTCCTAGTAGCAAGAACAATACTCTACAGTTGTTCCTAAAACTTTGAGTTCCAACTTCTCCCCATCCCTCCTTC
>JAQQSK010011807.1:0-12127 GCA_028658325.1 Potorous gilbertii
CCTCTCTTAATTCCAGTGCTCTATCTCTGTTCATTATTTCCTATTTGTCCCAAATAGAGCTTGTTTGTAAATATTTGTTTATTATCTTCCCCATTAAATAATGAGTTCCTTGAAGACAGACTTTTTGCCTCTTTTTGTATCCCCAGAACTTAGCACAGTGCCTGGGCCATAGTAGATGCTTAATAAATGTTTATTGATCGACTGATTAATGGAGAAAGATAATACACAAAAGGAAATTGAAAAGGAACAGAGAAGAATGGAGGGGGATGCATGGTGTTAAAGTCCAGAAAGTCAGAAGCAAAACAAGGAGGGCAATGAAGGTTTGTATAAGTGCTTGTCATCACCATTACAATGGAAGTTCTTTGTGGACAAGAACTATCTTTGTATCCCTATGTATCATCAGTAGGACAAGTGGGCATAATCAGTCAATACATTGTAGTGAACCCACACATTGGGTCAAAACAACTCATGGGGCACTTCATGACCTCATGTCCTTTCTACTGAGCAGCTCCCTGCGTAGGACACCCTGGGTCTGCTCTGGTTCAAAGCTTGACTCCCAAATGCTGGTGCTAATTCTCTCTTGAATCCATAGCTGACTCTCTTCTCTGCTGTCAGAGGTCTCCCTCCTTGGAGTTTCTTCCACTGACTATATCCATTCCCTCCTGGTTATGGTGTCTCTTACTGAATAAGTACTTCCACAGCAAGTGGTGGCTAAAAAGGGGAGAGGAAGAAAGAAGTCCCCTCTTCCTCTGATGGTAGCATTCTTCGAAGTTGCTTACTATTTTAAATGTCTTTATAGAACAGGAACTCTTAACCTATTTTGTGTCAAGGACCCCGTTTGGAAGACTGGTGAAGCCCTTCTCAAAATGATGTTTTTAAATGCATAAAATAAAATACATATGATTATGAAGGAAACCAATCATATTGAAATATAATCATCTATCTGTGTGTATTTTATGTATATGATATACGTATATGTATATATGCATGCGCGCGCGCACACACACACACACACACACACACACACACACACACACGGAGAGAGAGAGCCAAGTTGGTAAAACCCTGTTCTAGAATACTCACTTTAGGGTCCCATCAGCAGATTTTTGTCCAGCCAATAGCTAGAGTACTCTAATCCCATCAAGGAGAACTTAACACTCTGTAAAGGAGTAACAGAGTGTAGCCACCTCTTTGCCACTCATTTACCACTTTGTCTTTCTTGCCTGTCCCAATTTTATCAACTGGGCTAGGAGAAAATAAATTGAGGAAGGTGTCTTGATTGGCTCTCCCCTACATTCATTTTTAAGTTAACACCTCAATATGAATTAATATTTCTTGTCTAAGATAGAAGAACTGAGAAACTGAGTTTTGATGAAAGGAAGGGGCAGAAAGAAGAGGTAATTTTACAATCCAATTGCTTAGGAAGATGGGTTGATGAATCTGGCAGTGTAAGGGAACTGGTTCCTTGGAGTGGGTCTATAAAAGAGTGGCAGAAAGGCAAACTGCACAGTATTATCAGCATTTCTTCAGTCTTCCCTTTCCTTTACCAAATCAAATGTGCTTTTTTTAATCAATCAACAAGCACTTACTAAGTGCCTACTATGAGTTCTTCACTGTGCTAGTGATACAAAGAGCTTGTATTGTAATGGTGATGATAGGTGCTTATACATACAAAGTAGATACAAGATAACCTTAAACGGAAAGGGACTAGCTAGAGGAACCTGGGAAGGTCTCAGGCAGAAAGGAGCATTTGAGATGATTCTGACCAGAAGCCAGGGACTCTAAAAGGAAAAGTCTTTAAAGGTTAACCCAACAGCCTGTTACCCAATTTGTGCCCTTTCTCTCTCCCCAGTCAATGATTAGTGCATTAAAGCCATGCTAGAATCAGACTGTTAGAGGAGGAAGACAGCTTGGACCTCTTCCAGACCAACCCCCTCCATTTACAGATAAGGAAACTGAGGCCCAGATAGGTGAAGCCACCTGTCTGTCCAGTTCTGTGTCATCCCAGGAATTTGTGCCGGAAACTAGATAAGAACCCAGGACTCCTGACTCCCAGTCCAGAGGGAAGGGAAAGGGGAAGGGAGAAGCATATATTAAGTGCCTACTATGTGCCAGGCACTGTGCTAAATACTTTACAAAAATTAGTCCAGGATTGACTGCCTCTTGCCATATTGTTCTATGTTTTTACCCCTACGGTGCTGTAAGTGCTCCATGTCCAGTTGTGAACCTGTAAACCCATTGTAGGTGTCAGAGACTCAGGAGAACTGGGTTCAAGTCTCAGCTCTGCCACTCATGCTGTGTGATCTCTGTCGAGTCATTGCCTTTCTCTCTACCTTAGTTTCCTTCTCTGTAAAAAGAGGGGAATCAGGCTAGATTCAAATCAAGAAACAAACCAAAAGCCTGCCTTTAGAGGAAGAGAATAAGCACTTTTATATAGCACCTCCTAGGTACCAGACATGGTGCTAAAGGTTTCTCAAATATTATTTCATTTGATCCTGACAACAACCCTGGGAGGCAGGAGCTATTGTTCTTCCCATTTTACAGATGATGAAACTGGAGGCAAACAGAGGTTATGTGCTTTGTCCAGGGTCACACAGCTAGTAGTGGTAGTAGTAATGGTAGTAATAGCCAACATTCATAGAATACTTACTATATGTATATATATAAATGTATATATGTGTGTGTGTGTGTATACAGACATTATACTAAGTGCTTGATAATTATTTTATATATAATATAATATAATATAATATAAATATAACTTATTTATAATTATTCTTTCATTTGATCCTCACAACAACCCTAGGAAGAAGACTTATTTATTATTCCATTTTACAGATAAGAAAACTGAGGCAAACAACGGTTAAGTGATTTGACTTCACACAGCGAGATCTGAGGCTAGATTTGAATGAAGGACTTCCCGACTTCAAGCCCAGTACCCTATCCATTGTACCTGCTGTACAATAACCTACTATGGCTGTTTACTCTCCTCCTTTGGCTTCCTTTTGACCTGCTTTTCCTCCCAGACAACAATAGTATCACAAGATTTAGAGCTGGAAAGGATCTTGGAGATTATCTAGTCCAATCTCCCCAATTTACAGATGAGGAAACTGATGCTCTCCCCTTCCCTGGAATAGAATTAGCTTGACCAAGATCATGCAGTTAGTGGTAGGACCAGAATTCTTCTAATATAAATGCCCTGAATCAAATTCCATTCTTTCCAGTATGCCAACTACTCTTCAGCTGATGTAGTTCAGAACTCTTCCTACTCCTTTCCTGCTAGTCCAGGTGTTGACAGGATAAAATTAATTCAGACTAAGGTGTGAATGATTGAGTGTGAATGACCGAATTATTATTGGTGGAATTTCTGGTCCTGCTACTTATCTGAAGGGAAATAATTTTAGGTAATGTGAGGAGTGATGGGTATGGGGGAGGAGGGATATTGTGAACAGCATTGAACAGTGGAGACAGGTGCAAATTTTATAGTCAGAGGATGCTGCTGACCCTAAAGTAGGTATACAGTGATATCTGGTGACATCAATGACATATTCATACATGTACTTAAAACTCTGGTGTATAATGGAGTTGGAAAGACCTGAGTTCAAATCTCAATTCTTCCATTTATTATCTTTGGGAACTTCAACCTCTCATCTGACTTTTCTCATTTGTAAAATGTAAAATAATTGGACTAGATGACCTCAGAAGTCTTTTCTAGTTCTAAATCTGTGAGTTTACAATCTTGCGTGTGACCAGAGCCCTCCAGGACAATCTTTATTTCAAGAACATAAAGTGTACTTTTAATGGGGCTTTGCAGAAAGAACATATTTTGCCAAATCACGTATCCTGAGGTGGGGTAGGGAGGATATGCCTTTTCTATAACCCTTTCCAAGTAAATGGAAACCTGAACCTTCTGGCAGTGGATGTGACCTCCCAGAAAGAAGTTTCTGAGCATCCCAAACATTCTCCTCCTTCTCCTACCCAACTCCTGCAAAACACACACACCTCAGAAAGGAATGTGCTAGGAAATTTGGGGGAAGGGACTAACTTTCTGTCTCATCCCTCGTCCCCTAGCCATGAAGTTAAGAACAGCCCCTCCCTGGAGGAGATGCTTTCCCTTGCCAGAAGGGACTCGATAGGTATGGAGGAAGGGCAAGTCCCTGGACCAGGGGTGTCAGAAAAGCAATCCAGGCCACTGGAAAGATGGCAGGCTAGGCCCCAGTGGCTCATCTGGGAATAATTGCTCCAGTAATTATGAAGATTACACATGCAAATGACTCTAATTTACATACCATCTCCAGGTGGTGGAAAGGTCATCTATAATTGACTAACTCCTTCATGCCAAAGGGTGAAAAGGCTGGGCGAGGAGCTCCTGGGGATGGGGCAGGATGCCACATAGGGGGGTCCTGACGGCCTCCCCTCTTCTCATCTGCTCTCCTATGGTCCCTTTAGGATTAATCTTAAACCAGACCTTTAGAGGGAAAAGAAGGGGCATACCCTGCCACCCCTCAGTTCCTATAACACACATTTCCCTGTCATAAAAAGATATTGCAAAATGATTCCACTCCTCACTGCACTCTCCCATCATCCCCCACTCCCCAGAGGCTTAATGACTTTCCCAAGGTCGCACAGGAAGTGAGTCAGTATTTGAACACAGCTCTTCCATGGGATTTGAAGACAAGGGGACTAGGGATGAGAAAAGACAGAAAGACCTAGCGAGTGCCATGATGAACTCTTACAAGATACTGACCTTGGCCCAAGAAGGGAATACAGCCATTATAGTCTTTACTGTTTAGGTATTTGCTGTTCTGTACATATATCACCCCACCTTGACTCTCAGCACCTTTACTGGTCATCAAACCCAATCATTTTACATCATACAGATGAGGAAGTTAAAGTCCAGAAAGGTTTAGTGATTCTCCTAAGGTCATGCAGGAAATGAAAAAAGCAGGATTTGAACTCAACTTCTCTGAGTCTAAATCCAATATACTTTCCAGCATACTATTTATTAAAGCCTACCTTGGTAGAATGGCTAGAATGCTATAGTTAGAGTCAGGTAGATCTGAGTTCAAATCCTCTCTCAGATACTTCTTAACTGTGTGACCCTGTTCAAATCATTCTTTCAGTCTCAGTTTCCTCATCTATAAAATGAGGACAATAACAGCGCCTGTCTCACAGGGCTGCTGTGAACCTTAAAGCATTCTATGTAAGCCAGCAAACACAAGAGAAAGAAGAAAAGGAAAATGAAAACTGAGGGAAAGGATGGTTTGGGGCTTTGTCTTTGTAGCCCTGGCACTTAGCTCAGTGCCTGGCACATGAAAGGTCCTTCATATATGCTGATGGAACTGTTGAACAACTGACAAGAGGAACAGGTGACATTCCAGGCCTAGGGAATAGTCTGAGCAAAGATGACTTGGTGTCAGAGCCCCAGGTCTCCTTTGGGGCCAATAAGCTACCCAGGGACAGCTAGGTGACTCAGTAGATAGAGGGCTGGGTTGGAGTCAGGAACACCTGAGCTCAAATCCAGCCTCAGACACTTAACTAGCTGTGTGACCTTGGACAAGACACTCAACCCTGCTTGCCTCAGTTTCCTAATCTGCGAAATGAGCTAGAGAAGGAAATGACAAACCTCTCTAGTCTTTGCCAACAAAATCCCAAATGGGGCTTCAAAGAGTCAGACACAACTGAAAAAATGACTAATCGACAACAAAAGCTGCCTCGGGACAAAGATTGGGTAGAGTTCGTGGAAGGGAATAAAGTGATGAGAAGCTAGGAAGCTGATACCTATAGCCAACATGAAATCATGCTTTAAGCACTTTGCAGACTGTACATTATCCCATTTAGTCTCTTTAAGACCCCTCTGAGGAACTACAACAGGTATTATTGCCTCTGTTGTACAGATGGCTACACAGCTCCAGAAAGGTTCAGTGATTTGCCCCACATCACATAACTAGGAAGTGTTGAAGGCAGACTCCTGGCTTCCAGTTCAATACTCTTTCCACAGTACTCACCAGGCAAGATAAAGACCCCTTTATGCCAGAAAGGAGAGTTTGAAGTTTATTTGGTGGGTAGTAGAGGACCAGTAATGTTTTTTAAGCAGAGGAGTGATATAACCAGACCTATGGGTGAGAAAGTGTGTCATGGTATTGTTATGACAGATGAATGGTAGGCAGAGACAGAGAGACCTCTTGGGAGGTTGGTGCAACAATCCAGGTGGGTGCTAATAAGGACTCAAAGCAGGGTGAAGGTAGTATGAAAAGAGTAATGTTCTGGAGATTCAATTGACAAGACCATTGGCTAACCATTAGGGAGAGGAAAGACATGTTCCCAGGGAAATCTGGCCATAGTCTAACGTGACAAAGCTAAGTCTCACTGGAGGTTCACATTTGCATGGCATTTTACATGGATTCTTCCATTTGAGTCTCAAAAGAAGAGTAGGTACTACAGATTTGTCATCCCTGTTTTACAGATGAGGAAATGAAGCTTAGAGAGATGGACATAATTATATAAGTTAAGTGTAACAGGCAGGATTTGAATCCAGGTCTTCCTGGATTCCAAGTTGAGTTCTCTATCTCTATTTATTGATAAAGTATAACACTCATTTTTATCAAAAACACTTGAAAGTATAGGTACAAATGGATTTTTTCTTAAATTGATAAGAAGTATTTACCTAAAACAATCAGAAAGTATCATCTGTAATGCAGATAAGCTAGAAGCCTTCCCACTAAGGTCAGGTATGAAATAAAGATACCCACTTTCGCCAATATTATTTATTATTTTTTGGAAACCCTAGCAAAAAGAGAAGAAAAAAATAGAAGGAACCAGAATGGGAAAGAAGTAATAAAACGATCTCTTTTTGCAGATGATAGAATTGTATGCTTGGAAAATCCCAAAGACTCAACTGAAAAGTTAGATGAAACAATAAATAATTTAGCAAAGTAACAGAATATAAAGTAAAGACACTCGAATCATCTATCTCCTGTGTCTCTCAAGGCTTATGATTCTATGTGAAGGATGGCCCTGCAGGCAGAAAAAGGGAAGGCAGAAAGAAGAATGGGTTTAGAAGGAAAGATGTTAATTTTTATTTGGACTATATTGAGTTTGAAATGCTAGATGCCTAAAGAAAAATAATACTGTAGGAATTTGAAAATTAAAAAAAAAACCCTGGAACTCAGATGAGGGGTCAGGACCAAAGCTATAGATTAGTGAGGCATCTGCCTACAATGGTAGTTGAAGTCATGAGAGTAAATGAAATAATCAATGGAGAAAGAACAGAAAAGAGTGCAGGGAGATAATGAATTAATGGAATCAGAGAAGATTTCATTATAAAGGCAAGAGAGACAAGAAAGAATAGGACTTCTGAAGCCAAGGGAGAAAAGAATATACTGAAATAGGTGACCAAAAATGTCCAAAGATTTGGAGAAGTCAAGGAGAATGAAGACTGAACAAGGGTTGCTGGATTTGTTGATTAGAAGTTCATAAGTGACCTTTCTCTCTAATTTAAAGAACAGGAATAATAAAAGCCAGATTGTAGGGAGTTGAAGACAGAATGGGTAATGGAGAAGGGGAGGTATTGGGTGTAGATAACTTGTTCAAAATGAAGAGGAAGATAAAGATGAAATGGTAGCTGTATGGCAAAGAAAAGTCAAAAGAAGGTCTTTTTAGGACTGCTCAAATAGGGGAGGGCTAGTGGCAAAGAGAGATTGAAGATGAACAAGAAGAAATGGTTGATGGAGCCAAGTCCTATAGGAGGCAAGTGCTTGAAAGACCAATAATCACTGCTGCTGTTCAAAGATAAGGCTTTCACATGAGAAAGGCAAATTTAGGAAGTGGAGAGCTAGTTGAGAAAATGATATCTGACAGCACAATTCAATTTCTGGATTGTGGCTTAAAATATAAAAATAATAGGTTCCTGTCCAGGAATGGAGTATAATCTAACAAGGGCTGATGAAAATACAGGGTGGTAAAGCTGTTATCCTGAAAATCAATTCTTTGTAAAGCCTGTGAATTGAAAAGATAGGGGAAGGAGAAAATTGCCAACAGACCATTAAGTAAATGCCACAGAGAATAGTGACAATGTAGAGATAATGATAGTAATAGATGGCATTTATTTTGTACTTTAAGGTTGAAGAAGAGTAGTAATAAAACTCATGGCCTCCATTGTCTATACACAAATGCACATAGTACATACAGGGAGCAAACAAGGTAACTAGAGATCCTAATTCAGAAATCAATTTCATCTCATGGACTTAAAACCATTACTTGAATATGGTTTTGGAAGCATGTACCTTATTAAAAAACAACAGGATAGGTAAAAAATGGAAGATAGGAAAGATGCAGAGTAATAGGATATAGGGAGCAAAGTGATTGAAGCAAGGTGGAGAACATTTGGGTGAAGATCGATGAAGAAGCATTAATGTCAACAGAGTATATTACAGATCCCTTGGACCAGAAGAAGAAATACATGAAGAGTTCTGGAAACAGGTTATAAGTTTTTAATGGAAGCATGGTACAAAAACAATGGGGAATTCAATTATCGAAATATCTACTCGAGCTCTTTCCAGAGCAGAACAGCTAATCATTTCTTGACTTGCATTAAAGATAATTTTATGGGGGTGGAGCCAAGATGGCAGAGTACAGGCAACAACCCAGCTTACCTGTCTTAACATTCCCCTCTAAGTAACTTTAAAATAACTCCTCATAATAAATTTTGGAGTGGCAGAGTAACAAAAGGTCAGAGTGAGACATTATTCCAGCCAAAGACAACTTAAGAAGTCAGCAGGAAAGTTCTGTCACATCAGGACGCCCACTAGTCTGGAGCGTGGGAGCAGTGCCAGCAGCAATACAGCTTCGGGAGCTCTCAGCCTAGAGATGGTAAGGGAATCAGACAACTGCTTGGAAAGAGATTATAGAAGACCCTTCTCTGGCATTATGTGTTGTTGGTGCTGATTGGCAACTGTATTGCCCAGAAGCAGTTCTGAATGGCACAGTTGCACAAAAAAGCCTAAAGCTTGGGACATTGCCTCCCCAACCCCAGGTGAGCAGAGTCCAATTTAAATATAAAGTTCAAGTAAAGAAATAGACTGGAAAAATGAGAAAACAGCCAACGACCTTGACCACTAAAAATGACTGCAGTGGAAGGGAAGACCAAGACATAAAGCTCAGAAGAAGACAACAGTGGAAAAACAGCTACTAAAGAAAGCCTCACAAAAAAAATACTAATTGAACCCAAGCTCAACAAGAATTCCTGGAACAGTTAAAGGAAGAGATAAGAGTGGTAGAGGAAAAGAAATGAGAATGGTGCAAGAAAATCGTGAAAAGAGTAACAGTTAGTTTGTAAAAGAGGCACAAAAAAATAATACTGAAGAAAACAAAACCTTAAAAAATAAAATTGGCCTAATGGTAAAAAGAGATACAAAAATTCACTGAAGAAAATACTCTTCTAAAAGCAGAATAGGCAAAATGAAAAAGGAGATATAAAAATCCACTAGAAAAAATAATTCTTCAAAGCAAAATTGGCTAAATGGGGATAAAGGTTCAAAAGCTCCCTGAAAAATAGTAATTCCTTAAAAATTAGAATTGGGCAAGTATAAGTTAATGATTTCATGAGACTTCAAGAAACAACAAAACAAAGTCAAAAGAATGAAAAAATAGAAGAAAATATGAAATATCTCATTAGAAAAACTACTGATCTGGAAAATAGATTGATGAGAGATAATTTAAGAATTTTTGGGCTACCTGAAAGTTATTACCAAAAAAAAAGAACCTAGACATAATATATAAATAAATTATCAAGGAAAATTGCTCCAATATTTTAGCTACATAAAATAAAATAGACATTGAAAGAATTCACTGATCATCTCTTGAAAGAGATGGAAAAATGAAAAACCACAGGGATGGTATAAGTTCAATTCCAGAGCTCCCAGGTCAAGGAGAAAATATTGCAAGCAGCCATAAAAAACAATTCAAATATCATGGAGTCACAGTCAGAATCACACAAGATTCAGTGATTTCCACATTAAAAGAGTGAAGACATGGAATATGATATTTTAGAAGATAAAGGGTCTATAATTGTAACCAAGAATAACCTACCCAACAAAAGTGAGTACAATCCCTCAGGGGAAAAAATGAATATTTAATAAAACGGAGAACTTTCAAGCATTCCTGGCAAAAAGACCAGAGCTGAGTAGAAGATTTGACATTCAAATTCAAGACTGAAAAGAAGCATAAAAAGGTAAACATGAAAAAATAATCACAAGAGACTCAATAAAGTTAAATTGTTTATATTCCTATTTGAGAAAATGATACATGTAATTCCTAAGAACTTTATATTATGAGGGCAGTTAGAAGGAATCTAATAGACAGAGGTTATGAATGTGAATCTATTATGTTGGGATGATCTCCCAAAAAAATAAATAAATAAAGGGGTAAGAAAGAGGAATGCACTGGAAGAAAGAAAAAAAGGGCTCACAAGGAAGAGCTTTCATAGTGGAAGGGAAAATAAGAGGTGCCAAACTCTCATCAGAATTCATTCAAAGAGGGAGGAATATATATATACATATATATATATATATGTGTGTGTGTGTGTGTATATATATATATATATATATGCCCTCAGTTGGATATAGAAATATATCTTACCCAATAGGGAACTAGAAGGGGAAAGGGATAAGAGGTATGGGGAAGATGATGATAAAAGAGAGAGCAGATTAAGCGAGACAGTGATCAATAGCAAAACAAACTTTTGAGGAGGGACTGGATAAAAAGAAAAAGAGAAGGAAGAAAAAAGAAGAGAAAAACACAAGAAAATAGAATGAGAGGAAATAATTGAGTGAAATGAGCAGAACCAAGAGAACACTGAATATAGTAACAGCAAAATTGTTTTAAGAACAATTTTGAGTAAAGAAGTTATTTTATCTATTATAAATAACCAAACTAACTATAAAGGACATATGAAGAAAGATACTATCTGCATCCAGAGAGAAAGAATGGATAAATAGAAGTATGTACAGAATAATTTTACACACATACAACACCTTTATTTGTGTCCAATGGTAGCCATCTCTATGGGAGGGTAGGGAAGCAGGGGTGTTGAAGAAAAAAATAAAAAATTTACATGATAATTTTGTTGTATATTTGAAAGGAATAGCAAGTTGTGCATAGTACATTGCAGTTTCATGTACAATTGTTTTTATTGTAGTATGTTATGAAAATGCTTTTTTTATTCCATAAATTAAAAATAAAATTGTATAAGAAAAGAAAACAGTTGTTTATAAGAGACATACTTGGAAAAGACACAAGAATTAAAATAAAAGACTGGGACAGAATCTAATATACTTTAACTGAAGTAAAAAGGGCAGGGGTAGCAATCATGATCTCAGACAAAGCAAAAAAAGACCTAATTAAAAGAGATAATCGACAAAACTATATTTTGTTAAAAGGTACCATAGACAATGAAATAATATCAAAAGATTTTACAGCAAGTTTCTCTGATAAAGGTCTCATTTCTCAAATATATAGGGAACTGAGTCAAATTTATAAAAATAAGAGCTATTCTCCAACTGATTAAATGACCAAGGAATAAACAGGAAGTTTTCAAAAGAAGAAATCAAAACGATCTCTATTCATATAAAAAAATGTTCTAAATCATCGTAGATTAGAGAAAGCTATATTAAAGTAGCTCTGAGGTACTACTCCATACCTATCAGAAATGACAAATGCTAAATGGAATAATGGAAAATAGGTGCTCTAATAAACTGTTGGTGGAGTTTTGAACTGGTCCAATCATTCTGGAGAATAATTTGGAGCTATCCCAAAGGGATAGTGTGTACTCTTTAACATAGAAATACTACCACTAAATCTGCACCTCAAAGAGATCAAAGAAAAAGAAAAAGAACACATATGTACAAAAATATCATAGTGGTTCTTTTGTGATGGTAAAGAATTGGAAATTGAAGGGATGCTCATCAGTTGGGGAATGACTCAAAAAGTTAGGATGTATGATTGTGATGTAGTACTATTGTGCTATAAGAAATGATGAGAGGGGTGGTTTCAGAAAAAAAAAGACAGTAAGACCTATGTGAACTGATGCAAAATGAAATGAGAACTGAGAAATCATTGTGTACAGTTA
>JAQQSK010011808.1:0-12127 GCA_028658325.1 Potorous gilbertii
GATATTCCAGAAGTCAAAGGAACTAGGACTAAAACCAAGAATCACCTACCCAGCAAAACTGAGTATAATACTTCAGGGGTAAAACTGGTCTTTCAATGAAATAGAGGACTTTCAGGCATTCTTGATGAAAAGACCAGAGCTGAAAAGAAAATATGATTTTCAAACACAAGAATGAAGAGAAGCATGAAATAATAAACAGCAAAGAGAAGTCATAAGGGACTTACTAAAGTTGAACTGTTTACATTCCTATGTGGAAAGACAATATCTGTAACTCTTGAAACTTTTCAGTATCTGGGTAGTTGGTGGGATCACACACACACACATGCACACACACATGCACACACACATACTTGTGTGCGCACACACACACATGCATGCACACACAAAGACAGAGAGCACATAGTGAATTGAGTAGGATGGGATCATATCTTAAAAAAATTAGGGAAATGTTTTGGGAGGAGAGAGGGTGAAATGGAATGGGGCAAATTATCTCTCACAGAAGAGGCAGGCAGGAGACTTTTTAGTGGAGGGGATAAGAGGGAAGGTGAGAGAAAAACATGAAGTTTACTGTCATCACATTTGACCAAAGGAAGGAATAAAATGTGCACTCATTTTGGTATAAAAACCTATGTTACAATACAGGAAAGTGGGGGAGAAGGAGATAAGTAGGGTGGGTGGGGAATGATGAAAGGGAGGGCAGTGGGAGGAGGGAGCTATTTGAAGTCAACACTCTTGGGGAGGGACACGATCAAAAGAGAGAATAGAAGCAATGGAGGGAAGGATAAGAGGGAGGGAAATATAGTTAGTCTTACACACCACAACTATTATGGAAGTCATTTGCAAACCTACACAGATCTGGCCTATATTGAATTGCCTGCCTTCCCAAGGGAATGGGTGGGGAAGGAGGAATGGGGAGAAGGTGAACCCAAAGTTTTAGGAAAAACTGTTGAGTATTGTTCTTGCTACTAGAAAATAAGAAATACAGGTAATGGGGAATAGAAAGGTATCTGGTCCTACAGGACAAAAGAGAAGATGGGGTAAGTGAAGGGAGGGATGCTAGAAGAGAGAGCAGATTGGTGATAGGGATAATTAGAATGCTCAATGTATTGGCATCGTGGTAGGGGACAAATGAGGAGAAAATTTGGAACCCAAAATTTGTGAAAATGAATGTAAAAAGTTAAATAAATAAATTTATTAAAAAATAAAAAAGAGGGGTCTAAAGTAAGAAGAGTGGCTTTTTTGACTGCACTTTCTTCCTCTGAATATGAAACTAGATCTTCTCTATCTCTGTAGTACCTGTCTATGGTTTTCTTTCTTCTTTGCTTACTCACTTTTCTTTTTGCTTTTAGCATTTATTAACATAAAGTTCTAGTCCCAAAACATGAGGAACGATGCCCCAAGTCTGAGTTCCCTCTTACTGTTTTTTTTTCTGGACTCTGTCCCAGGGACTCCATTTTGGGTCCTCCTCTCCATCCCCAGGCCACAGCTGGGGCCCCCAGCATCACCCTCCTAGAAGTGCTTTTACTCCAATAGTCCCTATGATGATCAGAAACTACAGCTGTGTTCTCTGCCTTGGAACTGAAACCAGGGTCTCTGCTCCCCTACAAATTCCCACAGTCACCAAGGTACCTGTCCCTTGGTTACCACACACACCAGACATATGTTAGCTCTTTCTGCCTGAAGCCACAGTCTGGGACTACACCAAGTCAGCTTAGCTGTGCTTGGTGGCTTTCAGACAGTAGAAAACCCTAAACACCGTTGGTGAAGTGCAAGTTTCTGAGGCTGAGGTTGTTTCCCAAACCCACCTGCCCTCAGGGCTTAGTTTTTGTTGATTCTGTAGAGTCAACCTGGAAGTATTTGCAGATCACTTAGGCAAAGCTCTACCCCTGGAGGTCAAGGCTTTCCTGAGGGTCTTCTCAAGTTGTCTTAGTACAAATACTTTATCCCAATTCCTATTAATTTCTGCTACTCTATGTTCTCTTTGAGTCAATATCCTACTTTTGTGTGTGCAGAGTTGAAAGTTTTCTGGCCTACTCCATCATCTTCTTAGAATTCTCTCCTTCCCTAGAATATGATGTGGGATTGGAAGAATACATAATGTCTCTTTTCTCTCATATAATCTCAAGAAATATGTTAATCAGAAACATCTATGGCACAAATGACTACTTTATATTTTAGAGAGGGAGAACTATAACTTAGGAATGTTCATATACTTGATCACCTGGTGTAGAAATAAGAGCATTCCACACTACCATTAACTGACTTTCTAATTGTCACTTTACCTCCCTGAGACTCAGTTTCCTCATCTATAAAATGGAAATCCCTTCTAAATCTAAATTCTCTGATTAAAGTCTAAGACATAATATGAGTGAGTTAAGATATCTGAAACCAATCCTTAATAGAAATCTAAAGAGCAGTAAGTACCTGAAAGTCCCATATTCTTCATGGTGTCACATCATTTGTCATTCATTACTCGGTCATCTTTGCAGCAAAAATCTCTTCTCTCTAGTTGGGCAAAAATCAAGTATCAAGGCAAAAATAGAAGTACAAAGATTAATTTACTTCTCTTCATAAGCTTGATGTGCAAATGTAGGAAAATGAACAAACCAGGGAAGAAAATGGCAAGAACTAAGCCATAAAGTAATAAAACAACCTAATATTCCCCACCTAGATATTCAAAGGGGAGATATGGTGGGTGCTTCCATAGAAACGTATATGTTCTCTTAGCTGATGCTTGTTTGGGACTCACCTGCCATGTTTATGATCAGCAGGTTGGTTGTGAAAACATTGTAAGGGAAATCAGATTTCAGCCACCTTGAAACACTACTGTTTGTGGCAGGAAAAGACAGCGGAAAAAAATTCTGACAAGTGTTTGGCTTGCCATAATTTCTGCATTTTTATAAGAAAGAGTCATGCTTTTCCCATATTTTGTAAGTCACCTTACTCCAGAATATATTGCAAATGCTCCAAAAGTGCAATTTTTCAGAATATGTAAATTCAGCATCTTTAAGAGAGCAGAAAAGCATGTCATTCCAATGCAGCCTTGCTGGGGGATGGAGGGAGGTGGACAGCTTGAATATAGAGAGAAATACAAGCAGGACCAAATTGGGTCAGGAATATTTGCTAATATTTCTCCTTTGTCAAAAATGGTAATTAAAATAAATTAATAGGTTTGGGGACATTAGATAGGAAGAGTAGTTCAATTCCAGCTAATCAAAAGGGAGCATGTATCCTTAGCATATAATTCATCTGTGTCCGCAGGTCACATTCAACCTATCTCTACTTATGAATATTCAAATCAGTATAATACTGTCCACTTGTGTACAGTCTTTTCTTTTTTTGTTATGGAACATGTTTTCCTTCTTGATATTCAAAATTATCAAATTTATTTATGACAAATGTCGAGTGAAAGAGAGAGCAAATGACAAAGGTTGTGAAGACAGCTATTCTCATCTCGGTCATTTAAGATTCTCATCATGTCTGAGATATAGTCTAGCTATTTCATATAATTCTTTTCTTTCTAATTCCAAGGCTTTCTCCACTCTCTGCAGCACTTGGTGCATTGCCAAACTCTATGAAAATCTGCTTGCAATGTTAAGAACATGTGGAAAAATTATGTGTTTTTGTCACACCCTATTAAATGGTATTCAAAACACAATGCCCCAGAAACTAAAATGATTGTAGGTTTTACAGTCCTTTTCAGGCTAATGGAAACAATTTAGTACCATGAATGAAAACATAGCTAGTGCAGCTGTGGGAATCTTAAAAGTGCTCAGCTCAGCAATCCTGCTCTGGCTAAAGTAGGATAAAGTAGTTAAAGTTCAGATGGATTCCAGTCTTCTGCATATTCGACATCATTTCCGATTAATAACTTCAAAGTTTCTAGCATTCCTCTTAAAATAATTATTTCTTTGACACTCCTCATTTGCATATTTAAACTTTACTGAACCTTGGTGGCATCAGCTGGGATGTGAAATGGATCAAAGAGTTTTCCCTTATCCAAATTATTTTTCCATATACCTTAAAAATAAGTAACTTGGCTAAATCTAAAAGAGGTAAGAAACACAGTTAACACATTTTCTCTCCTAAAGAATTCCAAGATAGCTTAATATTATACAACGGTTTTAGAAATTCTCCCTTGCCTCCAACACACACACACACATACACACACACGCACACACACACACACACACACACACACACATCGCAAAAACATCATATATTACTTTATATTCATAAAGAACAACTTGAGTTCTGGAAGAGAGAATTTCACTTTCTTTCATAGCTTCAGTTCAAAATGTAATGAAATAGTAAGGATATTTTAATTTGATAAAGAGATTCTTCATCAGGTTGATCAGCCATCCCAAACTCATGAACTCCATCTTACAAGGCAAATCCCATGCACAAGCACATATCAGGAGTTACTCCTCATTTCATCATTACCTACAGTGTACACTTCTTTCAGAAAAAAAATCACTAAATGAGCCATTAGCTTAAGGGATTTTTGGATAGTTTTTAGGAAACCAGGGTGCAGCAGATGAAAAATGCTTATAGAAGCCAAATAGTGACTAGAAGATTGAGGGGCAAGAAGGAGGAGTGGGTGGAGGAAAACCTAGTGCAAAGAGAAAATGGTGATAAACTAAACCTAACCAAAACAAAAAAAAAGTCCTTTTTCAAAGTAAGCTGTTGATGAAAAAGCAGCAGTAATAAAACTGCTTAAATTCTTCCAGTGCCTCAAGGGAAAAATCTAAACCATTAGAGAATTGATGGAGAGAGAAATGTAGCCAGTGATGTACTTGTCAGTAAGAGAAAGCTAGGGAAACCAAATTAGTAATTTTACTATCTGTGATTGCCAGGAACTGACAGGTGTTCAGTTTCCTATTGTTCTGAAAGGCTGCCAAATACAGCAGCTTAATATTCATCTCCTCTTCACAGTGTGGGGGAAAACAGCTGTCTCATTGGTTCAGACTACAAGTAAAAAAATAAGCCAGGTTCATGTCCCTTTTCTACCATTTTTTTTAAATCACATGATCTAAGAACAAGTACACTGCACTGAGCACTATTGTGGGGGGAGAGAAGGAATTTTTTTTTCATAGTGACTCCAAAATATTCTTGTAAATATCATGTTGTAAACTAAACATAAATAAAAGCAGGAGAAATATCAGGATTAGATTATTTTAGATCAAACAAGAGAGCAACAATAGATACTGTAAGGCCTTTTATTTTCATATCATAGATTTTTATAAATAAATCCTTTGGACATAGAGGATTTTGGGTCTTATATGACGTTGAGTTTTTCTGTCTTCCATGACACTGATGATAAATTCCTTTAGGAAGGGAACAAAAATCCTCACTGGATTTATAGTGTATCAGATATGATAGGCTCTAAGATTTAAAGTATTGCAATTAGTTTCTTCTTTGTGTCAAGATAAAGTAGGGTATCAAAGGCTCTTAGAAAGCGAGCTGAGACTAGATCTTTTCAACATAAGATAACAGGTAGAAACCAATTGAAAGCTGTCTGGATTGATAACTTAGAAAACACCTATTGTGTCTATATTATTTGTATTTATAAAAAGGCATTTACATCCATCACCAAGTTCCTTGGTTCCAAATAAAGACTCTGAGAAGAATACAACACGTAGATGAGTTAGTACTTCAGTCACATCCCTACTCCCAGCTACCAAAAACTTTAAATAATTTTTCCTTGGGTGAAATATGAAACTCTTTCCCTCCTCCTGCCCTCTTTTATTTGAGCTGAGATATGTGGTACCCAGTGGGAGAGCTCATTTACCCTGTATATTGTCTGGCATATTCTCTTCTGATTTCTGCTTGCTAGCTACTAGGATAGATATGAATATTTGCTATCAGCTATGTGTGATATTTGTGTAACTGGCATTTCATAGGGAAGAAGTCAAGATAAAGCTATATAGATCATACAACTCCTTCCCCATTAAGGAAGAGCATTTAGAGACTCAACTTCAAGCTAAACATTATTTCCTCCAGATTAACAATATTTAGAGAAGTGATATTCCTTCTTTTGTGTGAAAAAATGAGAAAACAATAAAGTGAAAAAATATACATTGATCTGCATGCTCTATCATAGTGTTGTTGAAAAGAACTTAATTATTTCAAGCTGATCTTCACTAAATTTTCAAAATGTTGCCATATTTTTGTACATGTAGTTCTTTTTCCCTTCTTTATTATCTCCTTGGGATACTGACCTAATAGTGATAGTGAGGGTTCAAAGAATATGCACAGTATGGTTGTCCTTTTGGCATAGTTTCAAATTACTCTTCAGAATAGTTGCATCAGTTCACAACTCCACCAACAGTGTATTAGTGTCCTAATCTTCTCACATCCTCTACAGTATTTTTGTTATGTTTAATTGTGTTTTGTTTGGTTTTTCTCCTGATTTCTCCCACTCATTATAATTCTTCTAAGCAACATGACTGGTATGTAAATATGTTCAAAAAGAATATATGTGCAGAGACCATATAAGATTGCTTGCCATCTTGGGGAGGGGAGAGGAGAAAATTTAAAACTTGTGGAAATGAATGTTGAAAACTGTAAACAAATAAACTAATAAATTAGGGGAGGAAGAAAACAATTTGTTAAGAATTAGAATTGGACAAGTGGAAGCTAATGACACTATGAGATAAAAAAATAAGTCAAAGTCAAAAGAATGCAAAAATAGAAGAAAACGCAAAATACCTCTTTGGCAAAACAACTGATCTGGAAGATAGGTTGAGGAGATATAATTTTAGAATTATTACTCTACCTGAAAACTATCATAAAAAAAAGAAGATGGACAGCATGATTCAAGAAATTATTGAACTGGTGAGAGGATTGGGGTAGCTGAACAGTGACAGAAATGGTCTGGGACTAGGTGAGATGGGGTTGTCTGAGGAAAGGAGCAGTAACAGGAATGGGAGTCGAGTGGGAGCTGGAGTGGGGAGCAGATGCGGAGCTAGTCCTTGCCACCAGAGCTCAGTCACACAGCACACACACACTCTCAATGGCCTGCTGTCAGGAACTGCATGGGTGCTTGGTGCTTAAGCCTACAGAGTTTTGGGGAGATATTGCTAAGAAATTTTACTGGAAGGCCCCATGTTCTGGCCTCTTCCTTCAGTATAAGTTTGTGTAAGGGAGCAACCACCAACATGTGCTACAACATATCAGACTGAAATGTTAATGAAAAGAAACTTGGAGACCCAGGGGCCTTTCACTGGAAGGCAATGAGCCTGGAGAAGCCACCCAGATCCTCTACCAATAGTTCAGGACCTAGGTGTGTTGGTGTGCTAATGCCTTCTGGAAGTAGGGCATTTGGAAAGGTGACCTTGTATCCATTTACATGCCCATAATTCTGGAGCTGGTGGTGGCCATGGTTGCCTATGCTTATCTTGGTACATTGCATTCTATTGTATTTGCAGGCTTCTCAACTAATTCATTATGAGACCAGATCCTGGACTCAAGCTGGAGCCTCCTTATTACATCAGATGCCTTCTACAGAGGAGAGAAACTAGTGAACCCGAAGGAACATGTGGATGAGACCCTGTACAAATGCCAGGAGGAGGATTTCCCTGTGAAGAGTTGCATTGTAGTCAAGCACCTTAGTCAAATAGAGCTGGGTATGCGTGATTCTCCCAGCCTACCCCCCCCTACACACACACACACATACATTGAAGATACCATGCCAGGACTTGCAGATCCCCTGAAATCAGGGGGTTGACCTGTAATGTCATGAGATCCTGGGGGATGCAGGGAAGCAGTGTGAGCCCAAGTGAAGCAGAGGATCCACTGTTCATCCTTTACACCAGTGACTCCACTGGCAAACCCAAAGGAGTGGTACACACAGTAGGGGCACATATGCTCTACACAGTCTCCTCTTTCAACTATATCTTTGAATTCCATGAGAATGATGTGTTTTGTTGCACAGCAGATATCAGGACAATCCCTGGGCACTCCTATGTCACTCATGGGTGTTGGCTAATGGGGTTACAAGTACCTTATTTGAGGAGACCCCCACATAACCTAATGTGAGTCACTTGTAGAATGTTGTGGACAAGTGTACAAGGTGACCAAGTTCTACACAGCACCCTCACAATTATCTCCCTACTCATGAAGTCTGGGAATGAGCCCATCACCAAATATAGTTGGACATTCCTGTAGATATTATTGACAGTGGGTGAACCCATCAATCCAGAAACTTGGCTATGGTACTACTGTGTGGTGGAGCCCAGCACTGCTCTACTGTGGATACCTTCTGGCAAACAGAGACTGGTGGCCATATACTGATCCCTCTACCTGGTGCCACACCCATGAATTCAGCCCTATTGCCACCCTGGATTACATCCAGAGTGCATCTAGCTTGACCAAAACACCGTCAGGGTTAGTTTCTAAATTGAAAAAAATATATCAAGGAAAACCACTCTGAATTCCTAGAACCAGAGGGTAAAATAGTCATTGAAAGAATCCACCAGTCACCTCCAGAATACAATCCCAAAATGAAAATGTCAAGAAATATTGTAATCAAATTCCAGAATTATCAAGTCAAGGAGAAAATAATGCAAGCACCCAGAAAGAAACAATTTAAATATCGTAGAACCATAGACAGAACTATGCAGAACCTTGCAGCTTCTACGTTAAAAGATAAGAGGGCTTGGTATGATATATTCACAAAGGAAAGAAACTTGGAATAAAACCAAGGATCAGTTACCCAGCAAAATTTAGCATAATCTTTTAGGGAAGGAGATGGATATTCAATGAAATAGGGGACTTACAAGCCTTCCTGATGCAAAGATCAGAGCTCAATAGAAGATTTTATTTTCAAATACTGGATGCAAGAGAGGCATAAAATGGTAAACAAGAAAGAAATAAAAACATTCAATAAGGGTAACCTGTTTCCATCTATGCATGGGAAGATGATACTTGTAAACCATGAGAACTGTATCTTTTTTATGACACTTAGAATGGGTATAGAAAGAGAGAAGGGGTGGGTATAAGCTGACTTTATATGAACATAAGAATCTAATTAAAAGGTGAAAAGTGATTATCCTGAAAGAAGACAAAAGGAGGAGACAGAAAAAGGCAGATAATTATACCACATGAAGAGGAGCAAAGACTTATTATAATTCAGGGAAAGAAGGGAGATGAACATTCTTTGAGTTTACTGTTATAAATGGCTCAAAAAGGGAATAAATACTCAGGTATAGAAATCTGACTTATTCTATAGGAAAGAGATGTGGAAATAGGAAAGAAAAGGGTGAGTACATGGGAGAAAAGAAGTAGTAGTGGAAAAGGGAAAGTAAAGGGAGGGGCCTGTCGAAAGCAGGACAATTTGAGGTAAGTGATGGTCAGAAACAAAACATTAGTGAGGATGGAAAGGAAGAAAAGAGAGAGAAAAGAATAAGCATGAGGGGAAATAAGATGGAGATGAAGACAGTTGTCATAAATATGAATGAGCATGGGATGAACTGTCCCATAAAATGGAAGCAGATAGCAGACAAGATTAAAAACCATAATCCTACAATATGTTGTTTAGAAGAAACACATTTAAAGCAAAGGGATACAAACATATGTTTCAGTTGAAGTAAAAAAAAATGTAGCAATCTTCATCTCAGATGAATCAAAAGCAAAAATAAATCTAATTAAAAGAGAAAAGGAAGGAAACTATATTCTGCTAAAAGGTATCATAGACAGTGAAGTAATATTGTTACTAAACATATATGCATCAAGTGGCATAGTATCCAGATTTTTAGAGGAGAAGTGAGGGATGTTGCAGGATGAAATACATAACAAAACTCTACTAATGGGGGACCTCAACCTCACCCTCTCAGAACTAGCTAAATTTAACCAAAAATAAACAAGAAAGAAGTAGAAGAGGTGAATAGAATTTTATAAAAGTTAGATATGGTAGGCGCCGGAGAAAATTGAATGAGGATAGAAAGGAATATACTTTTTATTTTCTCAGTGGTACATGGCACCTACACAAAAATGGACACATACTAGGGCATAAAAACCTAACAATGCAATGCAGAAAGGCAGAAATATCAAATTAATCTTTCTCAGATTATGTGGCAATATAAAATTACATGTAATAAAGGGCCATGGAAAGATAAACTAAAAATTTATTGGAAATGAAATGATCTAATCCTAAAGAATGAGTGGACCAAAGAGCAAATCATAGCAACAATCAATAACTTCATACAAGAGAATGACAATAATGAGACAATGTACCAAAATTGATGGGATGAAGTGAAAGCAATTCTGAGGGGAAGATTTATATCTCTTAATGCTTGCATGAATACAATAGAGAAAGAGAAGATCAATGTATGAAGCATGAAACTAAAAAAGCTAGATAACATAAGTTGAAAATACCCAATTAAATGCCAAATAAGAAATTCTGAAAATCAAAGAAGAGATTAATAAAATTGAAATTAAGAAAACTATTGAATAAATAAAACTAAGAGCTGGTTTCATGAAAAGATCAACAAATTAGGCAAACCTGTGGTTGATTTGATTAAAAAAAGAAAGAAGAAAACTAAATACCAGCATCAAAAATGAAATGGGTGAAGTCACCACCAAATGAAGAGGAAATTAAAACAATATGTACATGTTATTTTGCTCAACTGTATTTCAATAAATTTGACTATCTTAGTGAAATGGATGGATATTTATAAAAATTTAAATTGCCTAGATTAACAGAAGAGGAAATAAAATACATAAATAATGCCATTTCAGAAAAAGAAAATGAACAATCCATCAATGAATTCCCTAAGAAAAATCTCCAGGGACAGATGGATTTGAAAGTAGATCAAAACATAATCAAACATTATAGGAAAAATTAATTCCTATACTAGATAAATTATTTGGGAAAATAGATGGATAAGGAGTCCTATGAGATTCTTTTAGAATGCATACATGTTGTTGACAACTATACCAAGAAGAGCCAAAACAGAGAAAGAAAATTATAGACCAATTTCTCTAATGAATATAGATGCAAAAATTTTAAATAAAATATTAGCAAAGAGACTGCAGGATTGTTTCAGGAAGACAATGCACTATGACTAGGTAGGATTTATAGCAGGAATGCAGGTCTGGTTCAACATTAGGAAAACTATCAGAATAATGAACCACATAAAAAAAACCTAACATAAATCATATGATTATCTCAATACATGCAGAAAAGCTTTTTGACAATATACAGCACCCCATTCATACAAGAAACATTAGAGAACAAAAGAATAAACGGAGTCTTCCTTAAAATGATAAGTAGTATCTATCCCAAACCATCAGCAAGTATTACATGTAATGCGGAAAAGCTAAAAGCATTTCCAGTAAGATCAGGGGTGAAATAAGGATGCACATTATTGCTACCGTTATTCAATACAGTACTTGAACTTTTAGCTTTAACAATAGGAGAAGAAAAAATAAATTGAAGGAATTAGAAGAAGAAACCAAGTTATCTATCACTCTTTTAAGATGATATGATATACTCAAAGAATCTTAAAGAATCTAGTAAAAGATTACTTGAAATAAATAAATTTAGCTAAGTAGCAGGATATAAAATAAAATCTTATAAATCATCAGCATTTCTATATATAGCTAACAAAGCTAAATAGTACTCGCTATTTAACAAAAGCTACTGGGAAAGCTGGAAAATAATGTGTCAGAAACTACGCATAGACCACTCTCTTACACCATATACCAAGATAAACCCAAAGTGGTACACAATTTTGATGTAAAGGCTGTTATGGGTAAGAAAACTAGAAGAGCAAGGAATAGTTTACCTGCCAGATTTATGGAGAATGAAAGAATTTATTACCAAACAAGAGATAGAGAACATTCTGAAATGCAAAATGGATACTTTTGATTACATTAAATTAAAAAAATTTTGCATAAACAAAACCAATGTGTCCAAGATTAGCAGGGAAGCACAAAGCTGGGAGGTGAATTTTACAACTAGTGTCTCTGATACAGGCCTCATTTCTAAAATATATAGAGAACTGAATCAAATTTATAAGGATAAAAGTCATTCTTTTTTTTTAATTTTTTAAAATAAATTTATTTAACTTTTTACATTCATTTTCACAAGATTTTGGGTTCCAAAATTTTCTCCCCATTTGTG
>JAQQSK010011809.1:0-12126 GCA_028658325.1 Potorous gilbertii
CTGGTATATTGGATTGAAGTGAGGCAGAGTGTGGTTGTGTTGGAGTGACTATTTTGGGGACAGAAGGATTCCACTCACCTTCCCACCTTCAGATTGACTAAACCCACACTCAGGGACAAGTCATGGCTCTCCAGACAATCCTGCTCCTACTTTGAAGATCACTGATGCAGGTCATAAGCAAAAGAGTCAGGATTTGAACTCAGGCCTTCAAACTCCAAATTCTGCATTCTTTCTATTTTATCAAATAAATTCAAGAAGAAAATTATATACCTAGAAAATAGTGAGCATGAAAAACAATATCTTTAGTGAACTCTCAGAGTAACTAACAAAGCAGCAAAAGAACTAAATGTATTTTAGTCTGTGTTGGCACAAACAGGGCCAGACAAAGGGTGGTAATGGTCCCTGTATCCTCTGCTCAAGTGTTTGGTTCAGGTGTAATGCCATATTAGCATTCAGGAAGATTTAAGCAATCTCAAATATATCCAGATGAAGTCAACCAAGGCAGTGAGCCCACTGAAGACCCTAGTATGTGAAGAGCAGTTGAAGGAAGATGTAGGGGAACCTGACACCATTTTTCTAGTATCTGCTAAGTATAGAGGGGTTCAGTTAGATCAGCTTGAGAAAACAAAGTAGAATTAGGAGCAGCGGTTAGAGATGGAAGAGAATTACAATGAAGTCAATTCAGTCCAATAGCAGAAAATATGTTCCAATGATCAGAACTGTCTGACAACGATATGGATTGACTTGTTGACAGGTTGTTCCCTGTCACATAAAATGTTGAAACAGAATGTGGAGATGGCCACTTGTGTGAAATACTGTTAAAGAGACCTGAGTTGGAACAAGATGGTCTCTAAACTCTCCTCCAACAATGGCTTTCTGTCCTGTCTGGCAGATTGGAGCTCCCAGGAGTTCTGAAAATTCTGCTGTTACCATTACCACCACCACTGCCCCTGCCAGCTACCTCCTACATGGGCTAAAGGTACTGGAACCTTCCTGCCTTTTCATATGTTGTTGCTTTTTCTTGGACTCTAAATGGTCACTGGTCATCTTTGAAAAGTCTTGTGCTGGCTCTGCTTAGTGCTGGAATACTCTTCCACCCCCACATTTGGGGAGACTCCATATCTCCTAGGACTTATTTTTACATTTCAGATAGAAACCCCTAACTTCATCTATATTGCAGAATGAACATGAAAAGTCAAAGAGAAAAACAGGGCAAGCCAGGCCACCCCCATGTCTCCAGAACCACCTTTGGCTTCTGGGCTACTGCCTAAAATGATAGCATCCATTTCTATACTATTTTCAGTTTTACAAAAGACTTTCTTCACAACAGCAGATTTGGGCAATGAAAGTATTATCTCACAGGCTTCTGTTTTTCTTTTTCTAGAGGCTGGTATGTCATGCAAAGGACAGAGTGATGAACCTAGAGTTAGGACACTTCGTCGCTGTGTGATCCTGAAAAAGTCCCCTGACTTCTGTCTGCCTCAGTTTCCTCAATTGTAAAGTAGGGATAACAACAGCACCTACTTTTCAAGGATATTGTGAGGATCAGATGACATAAAAATAATAAAGCACTCAGCATAGTGCCTGGCACACTGTAGGTCCATAATAGATGCTTGTTTCTTTCCTTCCTTTCCCAGTGGGAGAAATGGAAAACATTTTCATTGACTGATTTTAAAAGTATTGTTATCCCTATTTTAGAGATGGCTTAGAATGAGGTAGAGACTTTCCAACAGTAAGTACCCTGACTTTGAGACCAGATCTCCTCATTCCAAATCTAGCTTGCTTTCCGTTGCACTAAGCAATGATGACTCTCAACATGGGCATGGCAGGAGAGAAAAATGAATATGAAAAGGCTATCACTAAATCTCAGGTTGTCAGGATTCAAGGGGCAATTTCTCTGGAGTAAGAGAGCACAGGATTTCTTGGTACCAGGGCTTCAGTAAAGAAGTCTTTGTACATAGGAGTCATCTCAGATCTCCTCCCCTATCATCCACATCTCTACCTCTTGCCTACCCCAACACACACAGCACTTAGTGCCTCTAAATAATGTGTCTTTCCATCCTGTTTGCAGCCTCATCAGGCCTTCAGGGAGCCTCTGTGAACTGAGAGATGTCTCTCAGAGATTTACAAGGGAAGATGTTATTGACCTTGGCTCATCCAACCAAGTGCGTGACTTGGGCTCATGTAACAATGGAATGGACTTTATGAATCTCCTCTCTGGCTCCCCAGTGCAGTACCTAGAGCCAACCCCTAAAGCCAGCTGAAAAAGTCATTATCATTTCATAACCCCATTTGCAACGTGTTCGAAAGCAGACTGCCCATGCCCCTCCCTTGAGCTCCTGGAAGAGGATGTGAGGAAAATCACAGGATGTTTTCTTGGTGCACTGTATGTCCAATATTAACCCTGGGAGGCACTTGCACTCCCATCCAGCTTCACCAAAGCTGCCAATCCTTGGCTGTCTTCCCTCTAAGGACTAGGTCATGACTTTGGGGAAGGGAGGAGGATGAGTGTAGATAACCCAGAATCTTCTTCAGAAGAGAAAATGCCCTGAAGTGGATGTATGTCAGTCTGAGGTATGGGAAGAGGTTTTGTTTTTCTTTTTAAAGAAGGGGAAAAAAAGATCGAAAAAGTTATCAATAACAAACCCACCCTGAGCTTCAATTCGTCATTACATTATGCCTGTGGCCAAACTATCTGTTTAGTTGGTGTGACAAGGATGGAGAAGAGCAGAAAGTAATATTGGCAGGCAGAATCATTGGTCCAGAGTGGCCAAGAGGACCTTAAGATCATCAAGTCCAAAGGCAAGCTCCCCTGATGTTCCCTCCCCCAGGGCCCTGGACTATTGTTGATTTGCATCTCAGCCTTGAATAGATTTCCAAGTCTTCCTTCCAAGTCTGAGGTGGCAAGAAAGGGTGCTCCAGAAGTTATAAGTCATCAACACAGGATTTATAATGGGAAGGTAACTTAGAGATCATCTAATGCAGGGATCCAGACTCCCCCCAAAATAAAAGGGTCCATGGATATATTTCAGGGTGTCTGTGAGCTTGGAGAGGAAATACATGTGTGAATGTGTGTGTATATATACACACATCTTTATATTTGTCATATATAGAGATATCTTTATTTTCACATATATTTTTCACATATTTTCACACATATATTTTATACATACTTTATTTTTACACACACATCTTTTTTCTACTAACTTCCAAATGAAATTTACAAGTTTTTTAAATTATTTTTAAAAATGACTCTAAGGAGGCATCCATAGGCTTCACCACACTTGTATAAGGGGTCTCTGATATAAAAAATGTAAAGAATACCTACTTTAGATAATCTTACTCTTCTCCCCTTCACTATGCCCAAGGTCATGCAACTAGAAAGGAACAGAGTTGAGGTCCAAACCCTGGTGTTGGCTCCAAATCAGGTGTTCATTACACTAGACCATGACACAGGCTTGTTCTCTACCTCTGGGAAGCTCTAGTTATTTGCTTATTTTTGAAATATTTGATCAATTCCTTCTTTGTAAGTTTTTATACCTGAGAATAATCGTGGTAACATGGAAAAAGAACTGACCTTGGAGTCAGGAAGGTCTCCCTTCATACATCAACTGAGTGACTCTGTGCCTCAATCCCTTAAAATCTCAGTACCCTGGACAGTTCTCTATGTCTACATTTCAATGAGCAGGTACCAACACACTCTGATAGGGAAAATCCATCCCTGTTCTGATGAAGTCACAGGTCCAGTCCAAAAATTATAACTTTCTCACTGATATTCAGTAGATTCTAAACTGAATAACACTTTCTTCCATCTCCTGTGCTGACCCAGAACTCACACAAATCTATCAAGGGGAAGTTGCTGTCCATCAAAACAGCCTTGTTGAGTGAGATCTTAAAGATCAATTCAACCTCTCATTACACAGATAAGGAAATTGAATTATAGAGAGGTAAAGAAGTTTATTCAAGATCACACATCTATTAAGGATCAGAACATAGATTCAAATCCAGACTTCCTTGCTTTCAGATCTGGGGTTCACTAAGAATCATAGTCCTCTGTCACCTGTTATGTGGAACTCAAAGCAGAGTTCAGAAGAAAGAATTTATGAGGCTTAGATATCTAGATTGGTAAGTGGTGGAGACAATTCTATATTACCTCTGTCCTAGAACAACTGGAAATCTAAAGAAGATGACAAGGTGTAGATCACACCAATCCAGCCTCTCATTCTTTACTATTAGGATTTTAGGAGGCAAGAAATAAGTTTTTCTGAACTGGGAATTGAGAACTGTGAGTTCTCTAATTCTGGCTTTGCCTCTAACTCACAAAGAGACATTGATAAAGTCCCTTTACAAGTTTTGGTCTTCTGTTGCCTCATCTGTAAAATGAAAGGGTCAGACCAGATGATTTCTAAGAGTTGTTCCAACTCTGACATCCTATTGGTTCATCTAATCATGTATTCAGACATGAAAGGGACCTTGGATGGTATTTAACCCAACTCTTCCATTTCACAGATGAGGAAATTGAGGTGCAAACTGGCTAAGTGATATTTGAAGGCCTCTTCAAGTTCTGTATTCTACATTCCATTTCATGTTCTCACATCCAGCTCCAATGTTTTGTATTCTGTGTTCTAAGGTCCCTTGTAACTCTTAAATAGTCTTGTGATTCTAATGCTCAAAATGCTATATGTTTTATCCTGTATATACACATTTACAATATCATTATATTTATATTAAAGGGGGCACTTAACAGAGTGCAAGCACCATCTCTAATGGATCCCCATGCTTCCTCCGACCTCAGTTTTCTGATGGGCCTCTTCCTTGGGGAGCCCTTGTTATTCCTCTGGTCTTTCAATTGCTCACAGCCCCACTCATTATTTTGTTGTCTGAAGTTGGGCATGAATGTTTCTGGGATTAATTAAGCAAGAGACCCTGGTGCTGGGCATGCGGGAATCATCCAATAACCAAGCCTTAGGTGCTTGCCAGACCCAGAGTGCAGGCAGGGTCCTTTGCCCCTGGAGGGCTGATTAATTCTGGAAAACAGAGACCTGGCTTGGCCCAGCCATGTAGCCTGGCCAGTTTCTGCTCCACTTTATGGATATAGTAAACAGCCCTAATTGCTGCAAATCACCAGGGTTAAGACTAGGTATAAGGCTCTCCCAGCACAATCTGCTCAAGCAGAGACTATCACACCAATAATTGTTCTACTAAATAAAAGAGGCAGAACATGACAGAAATGTGGAGAAATACCTTGACCTCAGAAATGATCATACTAGAGCTCACTTAGCAATAATATTTCTCCAGTGATTTAAAAGTTTACAGTCTAAAACTAGGATTCAGGATATGGAATCATAGTATCAGAGAGCTAGCACTGGAGAAGACCTTAGAGACCATCAAGTCCAGTTCCCTCAGCTATATGTGGAAACTGAGGCTCAGATAAATCACTTGCCCAAGGTGGCTCAAATCCAGTCTCAGACACAAATTAACTATGTAATCTAATTGTCTTTGAGCCTCAGCTTTCACATCGTAAAATGATGTTGACAACAATTCTATTATCTACTTCAATCAGTCAAGAAGTAATTATTAAGCATCACCTATGTACCATGGAAAGTTCCTAGGTATCAGGGATTCAAGTATAAAGATGTAAGTACTTGTAGCACCAACATGATATTCACAGTGCCTATGGGGACCATGAATATGCTAGCACTATTCTGGATCACAAAATACAACAGACTCTCCACATGGAAGAAAAACCAAAACATTTATTCAGACACCAGAAAGTCAAATCCATCATAGTAACAGCAGAGGGTAATACCATCCCCAAGTCTTCCCTCTGTTAGATTTTCCACAAACCAACTCCTTTAAACAATTCACAAACAAGCTCTCTTCATCATGCTATCCAGTCGCCTTTCCCAGCTCTGTTTGCTCTCTAACTTTCTCTCAGCTCTGCTCCTGCTTTGCCTCTTCTTGTTCCACCCTTCCTACTATACCCCTCCCTGTTCTACCCCTTCAGCAAATTCCTCCCTCCACACACTCATGTGACTCAGGCTTCTATGTGAACCAGAAGGTCCCACGGGCCTATTAATGAATGAGAAAGATCTTCCCATTTAAATTACCATTACAGTACTTCATAGAGAATGTTTTAAAGTGCCATTCAAATGGAAGTTATGGAATCATAGGTCTAGAACTGGAACGATCTTAGGGATCATTTAGTCCAGTCCTCTCATTTTACAGATGAGGACGTAGAGGCTGAGATATTAAGTGATTTGCTGAAGGTTCCAAAGTTAGTAAGCATCAGATCTGGAATTCAAACCCGTATTTTCTGAATCTGAGGTCTATGCTCCTTCCAAAGTGCCAGGCTCATCATTTGGAGGAAGGTAAAAAGAGTCAGAGGACAGAAGAATTCAGTCCTATGGTTTCAATGATGTAGGGAACTAAAGGTGACTAATTCTACTGTACAGTAGAAGTGTTCATCTAAAAAGTTCAGATAGGCACCTTGAAATCTTCTCTAGTTGCCTCCAAGAAACTGCCCAGCTTCATACAGCTAATATGGATAAGCGACAGGATGAAAACTCAGGTCTTCTTTACTTTGGGGTCAGCTCTCTAGTTCTACACCATAATGTCTTTCATTATTATTAGCCCCATTAGTATTAGACTACTGTATCTTCAACAGGAATGGAGACCAAAGACCCTTTGCTTCAGCTCAATCCCTTGAAAAGTTTCAAGTGTGGCAAAAGTTTGTTGTCTCCACCATCTCAAGGCTCAGTATCCTCAGGCTGTTCTGGATCCCCATCTCAACATTCCATTCTCTACACAGGCTCTGAGTAGGTCTTCCCTCCTTTTTTACCAATGCTTCCTTCATCTGCAACCTCGGGCACTGAGATCCCACAGCTAATATAGTGAACTAATTCACAGTAAGCTGTACTTGGCCCAGAGTGGTCTAATGTGTCTTAATCTAATGAACCCTTGAAATGGTGACATCTTAGTTATTGACAAAGAATACTTGGTACTCATAAGGGTTTGAAGTTGGGGGTGGAAGCCTCAAATCACAATTCAAAGGCAACCATCTCCTCCTAGAGCACAGAACACAAAATATTCAAATTGGAAGGGACAATGAAGACACTCAACCCAACTTCATCATTTTACAGAAGGTGGAAGTGAAACCCAGAGAGAAGTAACTTGCTCAGAGCAAGTCAATGACAGATTCAGACTTTGTAAGTATTAATCTGGCTCTTCTCCACTACACCCCTCTACCTGGAGCATTGGGTCTGGGTCATTGTAGCATTAAGCACCCCAGCATACACAAGAGGGCCTGCTACACAGGTTGTTAGATCTGCTTTTCTAAAAGGAAAATAACTTTCAAGGGGCCAACAATCTTCTTTAATTACATTCACTAAAAGAGAAAATACAAGCAGAGGAATAAAGACCAACAGACAGGGCTTTCAACTGTCTAACTATGAGCAATACATACATTACAGATCAAAAGACAGATCCAACTGTCTGACCATTACATACACACATAGTAACCAGAGAGAGAAGTGCCAACATCTGAGTTTTCAACCCTGGCGGGCTTCTTAACCAATACCCTGAGTTCCATCTGGCACATGAACCTTCTTCCAAAGAATAAGTCCCAAAGCAAAACCTCACCACAGAGTACATATACACTTTTCAGAGCCTGAGGGCATCATAAACTTCCTGACCCAATGCCTCATTGAGATTAACAAAAAGTTCCATTAATGGGCTTTAGGGAAGGCCTATTAATGGGTGGGGAAGATCTTAAACTCTAATTAACATTACAGTCATGCACCCCTTGAGGTTCAAATCTAATTCTGACAATATTCCTTTCACCTCTCTAAGCCTCATTTTCCTCATCCTTAAAATAGGAAAAATAATATACAATATACCTACCTCATGTTGATGTTGTGGAAATCAAACAAGATCTATCCAGGAGTTTATGTAAAACACTTCAAAAACACTTCACAAAACTTAGTTAAAAATCAGTTAGTTGTCATTCTTTCACAAGGTTGTCAGAAGAAAGATGTTTTGCAAACCTCTATATGCCATAAATATTTGAGTTATACTATATAAAGGAGATGTTAATGAGCTTTCTTATATTCCCATAGCAAGGTGTGAAGAGATTTCTTCATCAATTCAAGAGTATTATAGAGCCTTTGGCACTGGATATAGGCAGCTTAAGACACATAGTAAACCTTTGCAGCAATAATTGGCTTAGAGAATAAGTCACACTTCTTGGTCTCATTAAAAAAATTAAATGAAGCTATTCAACAGTTGAAGAATTTTAGTAATTTGGGAGCATGTACATCAGAAGCCAACTAGGGAGGAGACCCCTGGAAGGAGGGAAATTGCTCCCTCTCCCACCTTCCCCTTCATTTATGGTGGCTGGCATTGGAACTACACACCCTGAACTAGCCACTCCATCAGGTAGTTGCGGAGTCAATCCTAGAGAGTTGGAGGCACAGCTGAGGAAACAGAGATACATGCTCCATCTATACAAGCATAGAGTGAGATAGTTATTTAGGGCAGGAAGTAACTTCAAGGAGCATGACCCTTGACAGCACAGAAGAGAGTGGGCTATGGACTCGAAAGAGCTGGATGTGGCAGCTAAAAGTTCATATGGACAGAGGATTCTCTGAGCAGACAAAGGACTTCAGTCCCTGAGGTACCTGAGATGTAAATTTCCTTGCCACATGTGTATTCCTCCTGAGTATGTCTCATTATAATTGTACATGAAGTTTATACCCATTTTTCCTATCGATGTTCAGCATATTTGTGGGAGTGTGTACCCTAGGTGTCTTAGTATAACATTTTAATAAATACTTTTACTAAGAGTTAGTTGTATCTATTGGCTTGTACTAAGAGTTAGTTGTATCTATTGGCTTGTTATTAATGGTATTAACAGTAAGCACATAAGTGGGCTCATGAACTTTAAAAAGAGATTCATGAAATAGCCTAGAACCTGAGTATCAGTCAGTTTCTTGTGACTCAACCTGCCTTTATCAGAGTAAGTTAGAGGAATAACCCAGAGAGGACAAAGTCTCATTATTCATATGACCACCATCACCCCCAGCAGGTTAAAGGGGCATGATGATGTAGAAAAAAGACTCACATTTCACTTGTTTGTACAGAATCACAGAACCACCATTCGAAGGAACCTTAATGGGCATCATAGTCAGAAAGGAATTCTCTCTTCACCTAACCAGACAATCTGTCACCCAGTCTTCCCTTGAATCCTCCAAGAGGGAACCACACATTACCTCTCAAGCATCCTAGCTCTAATTAAATGGAAATTGTTCTCAAATCAGAAGACTAAATTTGCCTCTCTTCAGCCTCGTCCTCTTGTTTCTAGTTCTATCCTCTAGGGACAAATGAGTTAAATTTCTCTTCCAGGGGACAATCCTTCAAATACTTGAACAGAGCTATCACATTTTACTCCTCAAGTCTTCTCTTCTCCCAGATAAATAATGCTGATGTTTCTTGTATCAGTTCTCAATGGCACCCCCACCCCATTTGAGCAGGGGAGCGTTTCTTTCCTAGAAAGATGAAAAATTCATCAGGCTCCTAATTTAGGGAACTGGCCACTAGATCTAAAAAATATTTGTTGAGACTGGTCTATGCTATATCACCGCGAAGGTGATCATTTATAGGAAAAGGAGAAGGAGGAGGAGGAGGAGGAGAGTACCTACTTTGCAGGTTTGTTATAGCGATCAAATAAGGTAATGTATGCAAATACTTTGTAAACCTTACAGAGCTGTATAAACACTAGTTACTGTCATTATCAGCATCGTTATTGTATGTTAGAGGACTGATAGAAAAAACACCCAGATTACGAGTAGTTGCCTAATAAGGTTTTTTTAATGCTCTCTTTCCTCCCATCTCTTACCACTGGTTAATCTGAAGGACCCAACAATGATGCCAAAGTCCCAGAATGTAACTTTTAGATTGTTCATGGCCACACACAAATAGAAGCCAAGAAATCCCACACTCAACCCAGCTTTGGCCACCAGGACCTCATCTACTCCAAATGTGGGAGCCCTGACACAGACTTTGGGGTACTTCACCTTGGATTCTATGTGAAAGTAAAGACTTCACTGAGTAAATAAGTAGCTGGGACCATGATTGCAGGGGGAGTGCTTACCCAACTTAAGAAAACAAATTATCCTGTGTAAACTTTGATACAACTAAGGAATGGAGGTGCAATATGGGCCAAGGTCAGTACTGCCCAAGGCTGGTGCTTTTATGGGCAGGTTAAAAATCATTCTTATTAATTCATGAAAGCAGCAAATGTCCAGAGTGAGATTTGAGTCAGTATATATCTAGACAAGGTAATATCCCACAGATAGAGCTAACTCTGACTTCATGATCTCCAGGAAGAAAAGGGATATTTAGCCTGAGGGAGAAAAGGTTTAAGGGGGAGATGGATAGTGTGGTATATAGAAGAATGGACATGATGCTTGGAGAGGGAAAATTTGGTTTCAAATAAAGATTTTTCCCCTTGAAAAGTCACTTTCCTAACTGGGAATTGGTTTTCTCATCAATAAGAACCGTCACCCACTCCATCCTAAACCTTTGATTTATGAACCCTAGGACTTAGCCCCTAACTGCCAGCCCAGGTTGTTATTTGGGCATGTCTACTGCCTCTGGTTTATTCATTTCTGTGACTACAACCTCCAGTTATCATTTTCAAGACCTATAATCCCAGGCCCTCAGCTTCTAGTGGCACAAACTATAATTCTATTTCTACGTTCCTTTTTGGTACAGAAAGTCTTGAAAGTTTCTCCCTATCTTCCTCAATATGGAAGCATTTCAGTCACCATCATGAAACGTTCATGATCACAGCCAAGGTGAAAATAGTATGAAATCCCTAACCATGAAGGGATAAGAAAGTGGGACTCAAGCATCAACAAATCATAGTGTGCTGGAGATGGAGAGGAGCTTTAAGATAACTGAATACAACATCCCATATAAACAGGTGAGGATATTGGGGCCCATAGAAAAAAGGGAACTTACCCCACATCACACAATGAAAATGAAACCACTGCAACTTGAGTATAGGTTGACTCCAAATCCAAATTATCTTCCTCTCAACACTACTGCTCTGTACTCCCTACAGGGTCTCTCTGCAACTACAAACATTAACTATAGGCAGAAGAAGATCAGACACAATATGATTTGTTAAAGATACTGGCACCCTGATATAGTGAGCAAATTGACAAGCATGGAGTCATGATGAACTGGGTTTGCATCATGCCTCAAATAATACCAGCTATGTGGTCCTGGGCAAGTCACTAAATTTCTCTAGGCATCAATTTCTTCATCTACCAAATGAAGGAATTGTATTAAAAACCACAAGGAACCATAAATTATCTTCTCAGGACATTGTAACATTTGTGACCTGTATTAGTGGGAAGGGAGCACTCACAGTGAGGAAGTCATAAATCTTCTAGTCTTAAACTTGTGATCCTGTGATTATGAGTCATAAGCCCTGAGTATAAATCATAGCTCTGGTATTGAGGCAGTTAGGTAGCACAGTGGATAGAGCTCTGCACCTGGAGTCAGGAAGACCTCTATTATCTCTTTAATCCTGAGGAAATCATGTACCCTCTTTTCTGCCTCAGTTTCCTCATCTGTAAAATAAATATAATAATATCACTTACCTCTCTAGGTTATTTAAAGGACCAAATGAGGTATTTGTAAGCTGCCTTGCAAATATTAAAACATTACATATAATAGTTATTTATTACTATTAACTTTTATTGGGGGAAGAGCCAAGATGGCGGAGTAGAAAGACACACTTATACTAGCTCCGAAACCACAGCCTATAAAATATCTGTAAAGAAGAACTCCTAACAAATTCTGGACCGGTGGAAGGTACAGAACAGCAGAGTGGAGGAGATTTCTGTTCCAGAAAGACCTGAAAAACCCTCACCAAAGGTCAATGGTGCACAGCGCAGGAGCCGAGCCCAGCCCTATCATGGCCACACAGCCCCGGGAGGGGCGGACCTGGGCAGGCTTCAGGGATGGAATCTCCAGAGGCCGCGAAGGTCCCTCCACCCACAGACTCATAGGTCAGTGAAAGAGACATCTGGACAGGCTGAGTGGGGAGCGGGGTGT